>JANHZU010008456.1:0-11373 GCA_032468055.1 Acrochordus granulatus | reverse complement strand
TTTATTGCCAATACTTGCTTCAAGGAACACAAATTTAGAGTCTACATATGGACATCACTGGATGGACAACATTTGAATCAAATGAACTATATTGTAAGAAGCATAAATTAAAGAAGTACAGTCTGGTTAACTAGAATAGCTCCAGGCGTAGACTGTGGAAGAGATCATGAAATGTTCTACTAATGGAATAACAAGATAATTGAAATCTCTGTGGAGAAAGATTAAGAAATAACTACTGTAAACTACAATGTAGTTATTGTAACAACCTTACAGGTAGACTGTTGAATATGTAAGAACCAGATGCAGTTGAGATACCAATTAAACTGCAAGATAAGAGACAATTAAAATATGTCAAAAATATAGAACAAAATGGTGTGGCCTAGGGACTGGAAAAGATCAGCCTACACACTTTTATTGAGGAAAGGAGATGTAACAGAATTAGTACACTAATTTTGATTAAATATTTACAAAGAAAAAAGAACCCACCATAGAATAGAAAGAAAAATGCCAAACAAGCAGGTTTCAGAAAAGACAAAAGAACATGAGATCAGATCAACAGATAATAACATACAAAAAGAAAATATTGCCAAACCAATCTAGAGTCACAAAACTCCAGACTGCCAGCTGCATGTCATCCTGGTCATGGGCTTTCTAATAAATACTCCCCTGTGTCCAGCAAGATCCTCCTCAGGAAGGATGCTTACCTTAACTTATAGCAAAAAAGATCCCTCCAGATTCTTTCCATCAATACTGGGAAAGGTTTTGTCTTCTAAAAATCCAATAGAGAAGAAATGAACAAGAACTAGGAAAAGAACCAAGGAACGCTGTTCTCGAGCTTCTGATTAGGCAGAATTTATTAAAATTGGAAAATTTAAAGGGAAGCAAGTAGGAATCTTGTGCTGCAATGATCCATTTATTTCTAAGTAACAGGTGACAAGTTAGTGATAGAAACACTGTATATGATTCCTTTTATGTCTGAAGCTATTTTTTATATTCCCTATGTTTATATGTAACTCAGGGATTCTGTGATTTAGGTAACAGACTAGCACCAATGTACAGTCTGTTCTAAGTCTTAACTTTTTTTGCATTTTTTTCTACTGGAAATTATTCTGAGAAGCTGCCTATGATTTATATAGTCCTCTATTTTTCTTTCTTCCACGACTATCAGTTGTGCATCCACTACTTAAAGTTAAAAAGGAATGTTTATCTTTTCCTTTTAAAATAAATACAATTTTGTTTATATTTTGCAAATTTGATGTAAATCTGAGAGAAGATACTGATTTCCCAAGTCATCCATCTCAATGCTTCAGAGCCAGGAGGTGATGGCTGTATGTATATTATGTATACACACACACCCTTATTACAGCTCACAGACTAGATCCTTACCTATCTCACACAACAGCTCTAAAGGGGAGGATGCCTGATAAAGTCATCCTCTTGACTAACAAGCAGTTACATCAAAGTATGAAAGTAGGTCTGTGAAGATCTCACTCTGAACTGCTGCAGGAGACACTGACTATATATAGCAAGGCTGTCAGACTTTAGAGACTGGGCCACAATGTAGAACATACTAAGACTATAACTGTAATTACCTGATTAACCCAATTACTTTTTTTAGGCACTATTACACTGAACAAGAAGCTATTGTCAGAACAGAATTTGAAGAAATGATGGTTCAGAATGGGAAAGGAAACAGAAAGGATGCATACTGTCCCCATATCTGTTTAATATATTTTTGGAATGATAAGATTCAGGACAACATCCCTAGATTTGCCAAAGGAACAAGGACAGTAAAATGGAAAGTGAAACATTAATGTTAAATATAATAAAGACAAAACAGCCAGTCTGGTGTGCGGTTAAGGCACCAGGCTAGAAACCAGGAGACTGTGAGTTCTAATCCCATTCTAGTCACAAACCAGCTGGGTGACCTTGGGCCAGTCACTCTCTCTCAGTCCTAGGAAGGAGGCAAGGGTGGTCACTTCCTAAATCTTGGCAAGAAAATTGCAGGGACCAGTCCAGGCACTTACCGGGAGTCAACAAAGACTTGCAGATACCAAATAACTTCTAAGAAAGACAAAAGTCATCTCAACCTGCAGGTTCAGGGAATTTACAATTCATGATGTAAAAATGATGGTACAAACAAAATATTTATTACAGTATAGTAAAAACTAGCAATAGTATGCATAAATCAAACAGAAAGCAAAGACAACGTTGAGAAAATAATAATACTGAAATTGCACATAACCAAGTTGTTGTGTTGCAGCATTTCTTCACACCTCTGAGGCTAGATAGGCTTTTCTATCTTCACGTAATATACTTTTTCTTCAAGTGCAACGAATGTCACTAGCTGGACTAAGCCCATACTATATGATGAACATTTTTCTTCTAATGAGACTTTCTGCTACTTAATTACAAGGCATTCTTCCAGCACTCCCAGAAACAGATTGGCAGCACCTTGTCCAACTAAAAAGAATTATTAAAAGGGATAAACTTTTGTGAGTTTTTGTGAGTTAATTGTGGCTCATGAAAGCTTAGGCCTCACAGCTGGAAAAGGTGGAACCAGATTCCTTCAGTTTCTTTGGTATCATAGACTAACATGGTTATCCTGTAATAATGTCAGCACTCCATACAGGCTCAGCACTCCATATACTTTAACAAAGCTCCTGCTGAATTCAAATCTGCAAAACAAATTCACTGATTTTTTAAGGAATATTTCAAGGATCCTGCTATTATTTCATTTTATTTCTATTTTACATGCTGCTATGTGCAGTTAGGCTTCCAAAGAAGGTGAAGTTAGCTTACTCTGCATGTCTCTACAATACTCAGTAGACTGGAATAATTTAAGCAATCTGAATATTTATAAATCTTTCAGCATGAAGCTCCTGAGCACAGTAAAAGTTTAAACTGTAACAGCAAATATTTAGCAAGCAAATAGGTTTCAAATGGAAGTTGTTTCTATATTGTATTACAGTGCAGATAATCCTCGACTTATGATCACAACTGGGACCAGAATTTCTGTTTCTAAGCAAGACAATTGTTAAGTGAGCTGCACCTGATTTTATGCCCTTTTTTGCCATGGTTGTTAAACATTTGCAGTTGTTAAGTGAATCGCATGATTATTAAGTGAATCTGTCTTCCCTCATTAACTTTGCTTATTGGAAGCCAGCTGGGAAAGTTGCAAATGGTAATCACATGACTCTGGGACACTGAAATCATAACTACTTGCTTGTTGCCAAGTGCACAAATTTTGATCATATGACTGTGAGGAAGCTATAATGGTCATAAATGTGAGGACCAGTTATAAGTTATTTTTTTCAGTGCTGTCATTTTGAATGGTCTCTAAATAAATCAAGGACTACCTGTGATAGTTAGACAGATGCAAAAGGAATGGACTAGATTGTTGAAGCTAGTAGAAACTTTTTTTAAAAAGTTTGTGCAGCCTCACAAACTTTTCTTTGTCTTGGGGTTTCTATGTAACAAATCATGTTTTTACACATCTGTAATTCCTTGTTGCTTGATAATAAAAACTTATCTTTTTTATTCAGAAGTCTTGCCCGTGGAGTGTTATTAAACATGTCCATGTGTTGCTTGACTTGGCTTTGCAACCTATCATAAATTATGGAGACTGAAGCACTCTGTGATGTCCTGACTGAGAAGTGAATATTAAGTTGATCTTTTCCTCAAGAGGCCAAGTGAGAAGGGAAAGTAAATTGAAATTGGGATGAAAATTAAATTTACAAGTTCCTTCTTCAAATTTTTTTCCAACAAAAATAAGATATGACTAGCTGTTTCAACAGCATTGACCTCCAAGGCATGTTTATTACTCATGGGGAATCTTATTAAACCAGCCTTCCAGCAAGGCCATGGAATTATCTAGGCCATTCTAAGGTAAGGAGATAGTTAAGGTGTTAATCTCCAGTCTCCAAAACCTACGATAAATGGAAACAGCTAGATTTAGATTGCTTTGCAATTCTATATTCATACCTAATTATTTAAGAGTCTTTCCAGCTTGTTCATATTTCATAACAAGAATGCTAATGGTAGATCATAGGACAGAAAGCAACTTGTCCCATGAAGCTTTCTTCCAATCCAATAATATTTTACAAGAATTGATAAAAAGGGCCAAGCCCTCTGGCTGAAGGTTTATCCAAAATTGGACATCACCAGTCAAGTTCAAAATTCTACCCCAGATTGGAGCCCAGACTTGAGACACATGGCTACATTCAGCACACTTCTGGGAAGCTGGAGCACTACTTTCAAAATTTTTCTTTGAATTGAATCAAACAAACAAACAGAACAGTAGTTGAAATATAGACTTAATTGAGATCTTCCAAGGAGTTGTGCTGAAGATTTAGCCACACATAATTTGGTGGCAGGAAGAACTTTTCCTCCAATACTGTTCTACAACCAATTAGAAATTGGGATCCGGAATAAATTGCATCAGTGGCATATAGCAGGAATGGCAACCAATTGTCAGTTAGCTTTGGGGGATGGAAATCCAGTTCTTACAAATGCTTGACATATAAATGCGTAACATATAGTTAATGGTGTGCTCAGGAGGCATATGGACTATGGTGTGCTGATAAATATTTAACAACTGGATCTGCAGCTCCATTGTCACTACAGCGCTGCTAGGTGCTAAATAGCTGATTGTGCAACAGACATCAGGCTCAGCTCTGCTTTCAACTGCTAAATTCCCAAAAATTTAACAACTGACTCTTACAAGCTGGTGCAAACTACCTCTAACAAACCACTGCATATCAGGAAGTAATCTGGAGAATACACTTTGCTATCTTTTAACATAAATGATGTATCTAATCATCTCTAAACCTGGTTTATATGAGTTGCACTGTGGAGGTAAATAAAAAGTAAGGTCAACATTTGCTTCTAACATTGAGTATTTGCTTTTTATCAGATTCAGTGGAACATTCGACTTTTGCTAGGTATTTTCTGATAGATCAAATTTTTAGTGTTAGAACCTGGCTTCTGGATCCTAATTCTTGGGTTCATCTACAGCATTATAAAGAGTTATAACATAGGGAGTCCCTCATGGTTTTTTTTTTTTTAATTTCTTAGGGTGACATGCTGTTTTTCTCTCCATGAATCATATAAAGTGATGGGAAAACCTGTGTCCAATGGTGATATGCCAGAATAGACTTGAATCCTTGCTCTAATCCTGAAATCTCCAACTATGTGATACCATAATTCCCTAAAATGATAAAATGGATTTGTATAACACTTTCTGCCCTTAATCAGTAAAACCTAGGACTTCATTCTGATTAAGGTTGGGCAAGAAATCAATATTCCATTTACTTTTAATAATTAAAAGTTAAATAAATAAATTTATTTAATATATCAACTAAAACAACAGTAGAACCTTAGAGTTTTATATAATGATTGCATCATTGGAAATATAACCTCCCATCTAAAACCATATTTTAGATATTATATTATTATTTTTAATAATATAAAATACTATATTCTCAATGGGAAGTAGGAACTTCTGAATGTCAGTTCAGTTCAGATGTTCAATACTTTGCTTAGAAGCTTCATGCTCTTCAAGCATGATCACTCCAACTTTGAAAAATGTTGGAGTGTTGAAGAAGACAAAGGACATTCAGTCTTCATACAGGGTTCTAGAATCCTTGGCTCATCTGGCACTAAGTATACTTTGCATTAAACTGGTAATCCTGCTCCGAAAGCAGTGGAAGGAAAATGCTCTCTGATGATTCTTGGTCTACTGTCTCAAATTTCCCTTGAAGGCCCACACTTTGAGAAACTCTAACCCAACTGTATAAGTTGCTGATAAATAATCTTTTGTGCATCTCTCTTTTTAGATGTTCTTGGCAGGGACATGGCTACAGTATGGATTGGCCATGAAAGATCTGTAAGATACAACATGTAGGTTCTCTCTCACCCTCCCTATCCTTTCATAAAATTTTAATTACACAAGTTTTAGAATTAAATCAATGTTGGAATAGTTCTGCTTTTAAAATTATTGTTATTAGTTAGGCACTTCTGTATCTTCCATGACTTTACTATAATGGTCCATAATTGAGTTTTTAGATCATCATGGAGAAATAAATAATAAGACAAAGCTCTCAGGAAGTCAGCTGAACTGAGCAAATAAGTAGCATCTCTGCAAACCTGTTTGTTGCATTACTCCCCCTCAATATCAAGTTGAAACATGCTCAGCACATAAAGAATTAGTTTTTAGCCTCAAGAATAAAAATGCATTCTGGTGAAGAAGAAAAGAGAAGATTCCTCACTTTCTGAATATACTGCATATTTTACAACTTTAAAATATTTTTGTTCATATAGAATTCTTCTGCATTCATTCATTACAAATAGGGTCTCTGCAAATTTTCAAAGAAATGTTTTGCTTTCATGAGCATTTAGTTGAAGCTGCCTCTTGAAGCTGCTTCACAAAGCAACATGAAGTAATTTTATTGCTTCATTTTATTCTGTTCTATTGTAATTTTGCCTCTGAGGATTCCTCTAATGAGGAGTTAATATCTCTTGGACTTTGAGGACACATGGCATCCTAAAACAACATCTTGATGAGATAACCATCCAAGAAAAGACATGGCCTACTAGAATTCACAATTCTTCTGTGTTCAAAAGAGAAGAGGCAACTGAGATTACAGGAGCGCAGAAGAGAATGCATGCCTGAATTCAAGAATTGACTGCATCAGAGCTTTTCCAGGAAAGTAATTAGGCAACACTGAGAAATTGTTGCGTTGATTTATATCTGCCTTTTGACTTTCCTTGCTGTTATTTGCAAATAACTTCTCTTCTTTTTCAGCATTTTATTAATCTCTCTCATGTACTCATATTATAAAGCAGGAATTTAGGATTGGCTTGCAATCTCCTCCTCCTCCTCTTCTTCTTCTTCTTGAGACAAGTCAGCTGCCAGTGAATCCTGCAAAGATCTAGTTATGGACAGACTTGAGATTCTTTAGCCTGTTTCCCTTGGCTTTCCCTCAGTAAAAGATTGATGGATTGTTCTATCAATTATGGCTGTAAAACAGGATATTCACAGCCCTTTCTCAACAACTTCCAGCATCTGAAAAAACTGGAAGGGGCTTCTTCAGATGAACAGCACCCACAGAAGCCTCATCTGGCTTTGAAAAGTGCTGCTGAGAGGTGCCTCTCCAGTAGGACTTGCCAAAGCTGGAAGAAAGCTTGGTTCAGGTGCTCTTCCTTATGCAGAAGCCTCTTCTGGTTTTTATAAGTGACAAGTGGGAGATACAAGGGACCTTTTGCCACTGCAGAATGCTTTATCAAGGCAAATAGTGGAGAGTTGTTTTGCCTCTGGGAGACAACAAATCTTTGTGCTTTGCATGGCTCTCTTTCACATAGTTCGCTAATGATATAGAAAGAAGCAAAAGTCTATGCATAAATTAAATCCTAAATCCTATTTCGGATTATTTTTTGGAGGTATAGAGAGGTAGCATTTTTGTTAATAGTTTATTAAAGTACAAGTAGGATATGACACAGTTACTTCTATTTTTATAAACCTGTGACAGAGAGCTCATCTAAATGCTACTTAGTTAAACTCTCGTTTGGATAGCCCAGAAATGATAACTTATGACCAGAATTCAAATAACTGTTTAAGCTTATATAAAGGTCTTCTCATTCTTATAGACAGCACTGTATGAGGTCATTAATTATCTAACTTTAAATTCTAGATATAAATATTCTAATTTGCCCTCATATATTCTATCAAATCAAGAACTGAATTCCAGTTTAAATTGATTAATCATATTGAAGTAGCCAGTTGAAGATATCATGGAATCTGTTAATTTAAGAGAATATTTTTTCTTTTAAATTAGTGGTCAGCAACCCTCCAGCCCATAGGCCAGATCATCTGACCAATAGTCTAAAAAGAAATATATCCATCTGGCCTGTGCAAGAGAGAGAGAGACAGCAGCTACCTATTTGCTGCTCTTGTCACCATTCACTGACTCTTCTAGTGGCCCTTTCGGCAACAGGTTCTCAACCGCTTGGCATGGATGCAGCAACAAAGAAAATAATAATGACAATAATACCAAAACAACTAGAGTACCACTTAAACACCATCGGCATTGACAAAGTCTCCATTAGTCAATTGCAAAAGGCGGCATTACTCGGAACAGCTTATATCCTGTGATGATACCTTTAATAACATCAAAAACAGCATCTTTCCCAGGTCCTTGGAAAGGCCTCAATAGATGGACAAAAATGCCAAATCCAGTCTAAACATCTGGCTGACTATGCGATGAACCATAATTTATCAAATGGTAGTGGTAGCACGACCTCTGGCTTCTTTTTCAGAAGAAAAACATCTTTAAACAACAGTCATTCCATATCACATTAAACTAATTCCACTTTTATTAGCAGCCATTTTGCTATATTTAGAAGACAGATCCTTATGTGAGTGATGATAAAGAAGCATCCAAGTTTTAACGGAAGAATTTAGAGTAGATTAGGCAATCCATGATAAAGTTCTGATGAATTTAGACAGGATGGTTTCAAATTGGGAATCATCAGAGAATGCACAAAACTGGGCACCAAACAACAGTAGTCTCAACAGCTCATTCTGAAAACTCAATGGCTACTGGAAGCAAATGATCCCCTTTGCAGCTGTCAAATCCAACTGGCAGCTTTGTATGATTGGGCTGTAACCTGTCAGACACAGGCTGAACCCACGTAACAGATTATTGGAAATTGATGCCTAGATATTTAAACACCTTTATTTGCTAGGGATAGTTATTAATTTCTCACATATGCTTGATGAAAAGCAATATCTCTATTTCTGCATAACTTATTTTCTGTCTTAGAATTGGGCAATGGTCAGCAACAACCCTGAAGATTACAATTTAGTTGTGTGAGATAATATCTGTATCATCAGCATAGATGTGTATGGAAATTAATCTCTGTTTTTTAGGAGTGTGGGGGCTGAGATCCAAATTTAGAAAGGGATTGATTAGTTCCACTAAAGCTTACTGGAATCTATTTGATCTGGTGGGGTGAGCAGAAACAATAAAGGCAGCCCTGCAACTAACCTGGCCCTCTTGGTCCAGGAATAGGTATAATTGGTACATAAGATAAGCTTATGCAAAAGCCCCCTTGGCCCACAGCTGCTACCTGTTTTTTTCATTTATATCACATTTAATCTGCAAAGAGGTGTCCTTGGGTAAAACTGTAATTAGCTGTAGAAGCCAGAAATCAATAGAATGTTTGCCATAGCTACTCTGGGGGGTCAAATCAAAAACTACCTTCAAGTCACTAAAGGTAGCATAAAAGATCCCTCTGGGGAGTGGCATGGCTATGTCAAAGTGTGGCAGAATGATGCCTTAGTTAAATATTGAAAAGCTGGGTTGTACACTCTTTCTTGGATCTGTCAACCCATCTTTGTTTTGTGTATTAACATCTAACGTATATTTTCTTATTATGCTGAGCAATCAAAGTGGGTGATAACTGCCTGGCTTACACTGTCCCGCTCTTTAAAAATCAGAAAGCTTCATATTCATCGGCTCACCACAAGGATCACAATTACAAAGATGCACTACTAAACATAAAAATATCAGCAAATATCCTTACCTGCCTGAGCAGCTGTAATTAGAGCTGTGTTCCCTTCACTGTCCTGCCAGTTTACATCAATATGAGGACACTGTGCTAAGGCCACTACAATATCCACGTACCCTTGGTAACAGGCAACAATAAGCCCAGTCTATAAATAAATAATAAAAAAGGTGAAGGTTAAGGGAAATGAGTGACATTCTCTCTGAATTTACATCATTTCAAATAATATTGATTTGAATATAAAGACATTAATATTATATTTTTTTTAAATTATTTTATTTCAAACCTGTTTTTCCACTTCATGGAAGCTAATTCATTAGAAACAGTACATACAATAAAGATAGTCAGTATCAGAAATACCAGAATGGAAACTGATAAATGTTTATTTCAGGGATGCCTGTCTAAATAAAATTTTTAAAAAATTGCTCTAAATTTTTTTTTCAATGTAGCAATTTGTAAAGGAAAAAATTGAAATTGAAAACTCATAAAATCAGGTGTCTAATAGAAATGGGGAACTTTAAATGCAACAACAACAAAACAAGTAGAAGCTGGCTCCCTCAAAATCAACCCCCACATATTTTCCTGAAGTGGAGATAGAGGTAATTTGGTATACTTACTTTCTCTACAATGTTACAATATTAGCAAAAGGTTTTTTAAAAAGCCATTTCTATCTTCCAGTCGTTGGAATTGCTCTGCTATGGACTTTCTCTCCTAATCTCCCTCTTGGGATTGCCTTACCCAAGTATTTAAAGTGTCACATATAATGCATTTTTTAGCTTTTTGGTTATAACATAGATTATAACATAGCTATACTTTCCCTTATTTATTTGTAGGCTGCTACTTGAGATTATATAACACATATAATAACATACTGTAAATATAGGCAAATACTTCTCTCATACACTCTAAATGAGACTATAACCCTGAACAAATCCTAAGTGATATAAAATACAAAATGATGAGAAATTTTCCTATGCATGCTTCTGAAATGAATAAATACTACATAAAATACTTATTCCCATGGATTATCCCTAAAGAGTACAATGATAATACTTCATGGTGGTCCTGTTATTTTCTGAATAAATGTAGATATCTACATGGAAAAAAGTCTTGAAAAAGCCACTGCATTGTTCCCTCTGCCACTCATTAGCAGATTCAGATACTTTATTCCCCAAGCGTGGTTAGACATGCAAGGAATTTGACTATGGTACAACACCTCAGTATACTTGCAAGACAACTGTAAATAAAATAATAACATAAACAAAATTATATATTCAACAGTACAGTGTGCATCCAAAGTATTCAGCCAGTAGAAAAGAAATATAGTAAAGTGTAAAATTAGAACCATGATCTATTGATAAGTACATATATACCTTAGACAGTACATCTGAGTTAATTTAGAATTCTTTGCACTTTGTGTCCTGTCATATAGCAAGAGTCAAGTATTCAGTTGAATGATGGCACGGGGGGAAAATGTCCCTGTGTCTGGTTGTTTTAGTATGCAATATCCCATTACACCATCCAGAGGGAAGAGGTTCAAACAAATTATGTCCAGGGTGAGAGGGGTCTGCAGATATCTTCTCCATCCTTCTCTTGATCCTCTCAATATACAAGTCCTCCATGGAGGGCAGACTAGCTGCAATTATTCTTTCTGCATTCCTGACTGTTCATTGGAGTCTGTACCTGTCCTGCACAGCTGCTGCACTGAACCAAACAGTTATAGATGTATAAAAGACAGATTCAGTGATTCTTCTGTAAAACTGTATCAGTAGCTCTTGAGGCAGGTTGAGCTTCTTGAGCTGGCAC
>JANHZU010008453.1:257886-270549 GCA_032468055.1 Acrochordus granulatus | reverse complement strand
ACCAGTCTCTGATTAGAATTTGTTTCAGATGCCACTATAGTTAAAGTATATTTGCCTAAAGCATAGTAACAGCTATTCTGGACTTTATTTTCTACTTCTGTTAGGATAAGAAGAGCTTCCTTAAATTTCTTGGTTGATAAAAGAAAGAAAAGCAATTAGAAACCATTAGAATTTTTTGTTGTTTTGTTTTGATGAGGTAAAGCAGGGTAACTCCTAACTGACATTTCATCTAAGAAGAACCTTTAAATTGATTAAATTAGAGAAATAACCTAATTGTGGCAAGGAATACTAAGATAGAAAGCTATATTATTGCAATCTTTATGTGGATGAAATGCATGTTTTATTTAGATTGCAAATAGTTTAGTGCTGAAAATTCTACAAGTAATATTGCTCCGTGTCTTAAGTATAGACAAGTAGTATAAACATTTAGAAATATTGTAGATGCTTTGCTATTATATTCTTCATTTGTAAGGGCAACATTAGCTTTTCTATGACAAAATTCTAGTGTTTGGTAGGGCCCAATAGTGCGTGTGGAACAATCAGGTAAATTGAATAACAAACTGTGAGCTTGAATAAATGGCATTCAGTTTTTTCTTTCCAAGAAAAAATACTCAAGTAATCTCATTTATTCAATGGCACACTTGTATATGAATCTTTATAACTCTACCAAAAGTCACTAGGAAGGTGGAGTTAGCCACTAGATAATTGCCAATCTAATGGCTATACTCTGATATAATAACCTTTTGCTTGCTTGGAGGAATTTGTCTCTCCAAAGGAGGTAGCTTTTACTTATCTTCTGTGTTTCTTAAAACTTGATAGAGTGATCAGGGAAAAGAGAAAAAGAATGACCAAGCAGAAGGCTGAAATTATCTTTCTTTCAAGCAATGAATCCTGAATATGTGGTGAAATCTAGTATCTTATTCAAGAAGATAATAGCTAATCCATTTAGCTGGACCTTGTCCAACACAAAAGGTACCAGGTTGAAGGCTGGATGATTGAAGCCTCACCCTTTCATCTCTGTATTGACATGGCATGTGTATAAAATGGGGAGAGGGGCTTCAGTTTCATCTTACTTTCATGCAGCAAATAATTGCAGACTTTTTTTCTGTAGCATATCTGAATAAATATATTCATATTTCGTGTTTCTTTGAAGATACACATTGGATTTGTGTATTTCATTGTGTCATACAGAGTATAGTCACTGTAACTGAGAGCAAAGATGATTAGAAACTCTTGTAAAATTTCTGGAGTGTCAAAGCCAGAAAGTTATGTCTTGAAAATTTTTCTTTCAACTGCAGAAAAAAATAGAAACATGCTTCAGAGAAAGGATAACAAATGAACAAAACTGTCAGGATCATCTACAGAGTAAAAAACCATGATCAAGTTTTTCAGGAATCACAATCTTATGCTGATGAGTACCTTTTGGATTTTGAGAGCATATTACATACTCCTGTCACAAAATGGCTGGTATGGTGGGTATGGCATGTTTCAAAACACACGTGTAACCAAAGGTGAATCATTGAGTTAGCTACTATCCAATCTTAACCCTCCAGTAGGCTTCATGTCAATTAGATTTAGGTTGTTTTTGTCTTTGGCACCTAGTCTATGTAGAATCCTAGAGATGCTATTGGAAATATAAATTAATATTGAGGCAAGTGCTTCTCATTCAGAGGCTCTCTTTTATTAAAGAGCCTCTTAAAAATAAAATCAGACAAGGCCAAAAGTCTGGTGACACTAATTGGAGTGTCCTACATCTTGTTTACACTATGGCACCACATTTGGGACCTGGGATAAATTAATTCCTAGAGAATCTGCTCTAAAAAGATGGCAAATGCAAAGCAACTGAGCCAGTGGTCCTTGATTTCCCTTCCTCTACCCCATGTCATCATCCTAAGCACATTTTTTCATAAACAGATGCAATTTTTTAATAAATTTAATTATAAGATAAAAATACAAAAAGAAAACTGAAAGAAAGAAGAGAAAGAAAGAAGAAAGGCCACCAGAACTTGTTGAACTCTTTACTCATCTGGGATGCTCATGAGAGGCCCTTACCTCAGGCATCTTAACTTACTCCACCGTATTATTGTGAAGACAAAATAAAAATGGAAAGGACAATGTACACCATCTTGAGTTTTTTTTTAAGAAATTCACAATAAGAATGTATATAATAGTAAGATTGTAAAACCCTGTTAACAGAATCAGGATTTACCTGTTGCAATTTGCAAAATGTATACTCCAATAAACAATACAGAGAATTCTATTAGGAAGAAATTAAATTGTATAAAATATATTTTCCCTTATTAAGAGATACAGTGTTATAAAAATGATATGTAAAAACAAATTATTAATTACAAATATTTCTTATGGCAGGAAAAAATCAGTTTCATTGAGTAACTAGTGAAGTGTAGGAGGAAGATAAACAGTAATTTCTGTCAACTCTGTCAGTCATTGAGAAATCTTGCTTTTTAGGACCAAACTGGTCCCAATGGCAATTGGCTGTATATCTAAATCTGTCACAATCAAGTAGAAAGTAGATGGGATGACACATATTTATCCCAAAAGAGGTAGAATTAACTATCTAAAAGATTCTACTATTTGTTAAGCTGGACATACTTTTGATGAGAAACATGTGGGAGATAGATAATAAAAATAAAAATAGAGATTTTGTCAGAAAGTTAACCATATATTAGCATCAAGTTGTTGTATCCTTCACAAACTATTTTAGAGTTAAACCATTTGTGCATCAAGTCGATGAATGTGTCAGAGAAGATGTGCCAATTTTTTCTCTCCAAGATACTTTTATTTATTAAATTTGTATGCCGCTCTCCCTTACCAATAAGGCAATATATACAGTATCTGCACTTGGAACGGCCCTTCTTTGGAGACTTCTGGTGTGTCTTAGCATAAAAATATATAATTGTCAGTAAAATCCATATTTGTCTGTCTCTCGAAAGGAGATGGCTCATGGGCTTTGAACTCTTGTCTGGTTCCAGATTCACATCTGGAAGTTCTTTTAATAGCAGGTTTTGCTTCTTTCAAATACGTCACCCTTCACAGCTTGTCTGCTCTTGTAAAATTAACTTTCTTTAACCTTGAGATATTCCATGAAGATGCAACTTCTGAAACAAAGTGCTGGATGCTGTGAACTGAGAAAGCATTACTCTAGCACAAAGAGCTTTAGATTTCACATATTCTTGATTCGAAATTATATACCATGTCAGATTCACCCACTTCAAGAGTATACTGTAGGTAATGTCATGTGGAACAACAAACTGTAACAAATAGCATTATATGATATCAGAAAATTAAGAAAATAAAGGTTCTATTATAAAATAAAGGTTTATTTAGGAGCCAGTGAGGCAATAGGAAACTTGAGTTAATTAAATCTGTCTACAGCTGAGAAATTCTCTTGCACTGTGGACAGAGTGAGTCAGGTAAATATCTGAACTGCACAGGTAAAAGAGTCCAAAGAGGAAGGAGACCAAACTGAGAAGGAAGCAATGAAACCGATCAATTTCTATATCAGTTGGCCCCAGTGCTCAGTAGGGTTATAGGTGGAGAAAGCTAATGCACATAAGGTTGAATTCTATCAAAAATTGCTCCTCATTGATAAAACATTGCCATAAGCCACTCTTTCTCTCTATACCTACAGCTCTCTTCCCCCTTATCTTCCCCTTCCCTATTTTCCCATCATCTTTATTTTCATCTGTATTTAAATATAATGATAATAAAAGTAAAATACCAATTGGCAAACTTTTAACATTGATGATATATCCTTTCAGGGTAGAAGTATAATTGCTGTAATCTTTTTCTTCCTCATTCTTTTTTAACATCCTGCATGTTTGTAATTTGCTTTCTCCTGACTGGTTATGCATTTTCTCAAGTTTAATTTAGCTACTAAAATTCCTTATGTTGCCTTCTGTTCTCACATCGCCTTCCCCTCTTCCTTTGTCTACTGATACGTGTTAGGTTTTTTTGGTTTGTTTTCTGTCTCTTCTGCCAGAAAAGATAATTAAATAATTATTTAAATTATTTCCTTTCCAGTTTTACCTTATGCATAGGTTTAAATGGGTTTATTTTATTTTTAATTGTTTTTAGTGTTGTTAGCCGCCAAGAGTCTCCAGATTTCAGCAGCATATAAATTTAATTAATTAATAAATTAATCCCCAAATATAGAGATTTTTTTTAAATTACAAAGTGGATTTTAGAGGCAAGACTTTCTGTCTGGAATCACGTCTTATTTTACATATGCCTCGGGCTGATTGGAAGATCTCTTTTCTTCTGTTCTCTGACAGCTACTTGAAATTGCAGGAGGATATTTCAGGGTGAAACTATATGACAACTGTGGACATCCAATCTCTGCCACACATACTACAACATTCTCTGAACAGAAAGGAACCAATGGAGAAAAAGCAATACAATTTTACAGGAAGCTGGAGTCAAAATTATTTATTGAAAAATATTCCCAATACCAAGGCAATTTTGTTATTACTATCAAAGGAAGAAAAAGAAGCATGAAACTCTGGTATATCCCTACTCACCTCATTTCTTTTGGAATCTTCCTGTGTACTTTACTGTTCTCAAATTAGGAGTGATCAAGTCAATTCACTGGCCTTTGGGGTAAAGCTAAAACACCACCCTTAATTCTGCATAACACAATAAGTAAAACAATGAGCACAGTATCTTTCTGGACTGCTTCAAGCACTGGCAGTTGGGAAGTGTCTCTGCAATGGTTTTGCTCCTTTCTTCCAGTTAGTGGCAATGAAGAAGAACTTCTCTTGTTGGATGCTGCAGAATT
The DNA here is from genome assembly GCA_032468055.1 of Acrochordus granulatus. NCBI lineage: Eukaryota > Metazoa > Chordata > Lepidosauria > Squamata > Acrochordidae > Acrochordus > Acrochordus granulatus. Next base: position 265,751 of record JANHZU010008453.1, on the reverse strand, counting down.
CATCTCTCTTCCTCCTATTACTGAACATCTACATAAATCTACTGAGGAAGGTCATCCATGGTTCAGGATGCAGTGTTAATAGTATGCTGATGATGCTCAGTTACAAATTGCTACTCCAGGTTGGGGATGCAGCAAAAGTCTGAAATCAGTATAGAATTGGCAAATGCAGTTTTTTAATATATTACAGCTCATTTCCCATAAGAGATTCTAACATGAGTGTCTTAATGGCATCAGCAACCTTTTCCATAAATGTTGCCTTTTTTTATCCCTTTTATTGTGATGTAATATTCAGTATCATTGTTATTCCAATCAGTCACATGCACGTCAATGATTAATCATTTTTAGTTATTCCTTTATCAGAGATTTATAAGATTTGCACTGCACAGATTAGCAACTGCTGGAGGAAGACCACAGTGATAGAATTCAGATATACACTGAGGCTCATTTTTATCTATGGATCATTTCTCACCACAAAAAAAGAACATTCATAAAATAAGATATAAGATTTATTGTTATCATTATATTTTATAATGTCAAGACAAGCTTTGGCAACAGTTTTGTATTGCCAGTGATAGCATATATTCCTCTTCCATACATCCAAGATGACAAGGAAAAAATGAATAAAATTATGTATATACAACTTTGTCTGCTTTATAGCGGACAACTCTGTTCAAGTTATTACTTGGTGGGTGGGCAGTTGAACAGAGAAATGAATCTCAGGAGTAAAAACAGAACTCCCAGGTAGATTCACAAGAAACCACCTGAAATATTATTTTCCTAATCTATTTAAAGATAATTGACCAGTATCTTGAACTGAGTCCAGAAACCAACTAGTAAATAGTGACAGTGGGGAAAAAAATAGATTTTAATTGGGGAGGATTACAGGTGCTCAAAGTGACTAAGAACAAAAAATACAGGGAGTTAAGACAGGGAAAACAAAAAATATACAAAAAAACAGTGGGCATGGCAGTATATATAGACAGAGAAAAACTAATTTTATGTTATTAGTTTTGAATCTGATGGCATAGAAATTAAATAAATAAAAAATAAGTAAACATTCATCTTTGTATTCCAGTATGGTGTGGTGGTCTGCATTGCTTCTGAGGATGAGCCCCATTGGGGTTCAAAAGCTAAAGAGAATACAGTTATCAGTTCCATCCTGGTGTGAGATTTTCCTCTTATTGAACAAGAATCCAGGAGCCGCATCTTCATTTGTATCGTGGTTAGAAATGTTTCCTTTTCTTATGTTCAGGGTTGCTGCAGTGTGTTTGTGCTCATCTAAATGGATTGACTTGTTTTGCTCTTACTGTAATTCAATAATTTTGTGAAGTAGATTTTATTGTAGTTTTTCATCAAGAAATGAAAGACAGGTGGGAAGAGAAAAATCAGCTTGTGATATTAAAATATGCCACAAGTTAATCTCTCCTTTCTTTCAGTATTCCTCTGTGATTAAGACTTTTCAGCTGCAACATTTTCCTGCCCATGGCATTACTGCTAAGACTCAGCAGCCCAAAGTATGGTTGAAGCATGATTTCAATCCTTATATCACCTGCCCTTCGAACTTTGCATCCATTTTATTCAAGCGGACAGCATATATAAACACTTGTTGTATCAATTATTTCCTAGCTGCTCCTAAGCAACAAAATGCTCTATAAATAACTGTGGTCCTTGTAATTATCATAACAAAGAGTGACTCATTTGAAATTTTGCTACATGGTTGTTCAGACTGAGCCATTGTCACTTTACTTTTAATCATTTTTTAAAAAATTAAAAAAATGTTTTAATACCACCAAATGGACCTTTTGTTTTTATAGTATGTTTATTTATCTATTAAATGGCATCCACCTCATAAGAGCTAACCAGATTAAGATTTGGTTCCTGGAGTTAACAGTAATGAGTGCTGCAGATGCTCCCTCTACAATTATAATAGAACCAGGAAGCCAGTCTTTAGGAAATTAGATGGGAAGTTTTAAAAAGGGCACCTAGACTTTAATTAAGTTAATATTAATTTAATTAATGTTCTTTATTTCCCCACAATATGAAGGGAAAGACTAAACAGTAGTCTTAATTAATTTACTAATTAAATAGTAAACAGTAGGAAAACATAACCAAGTTTCAGTCTTTTTCAAAAAATGCCAATTGCTTAATAACACACTTTTTCCCAATTAGCCAGAGCCCACAAATGTAGACAGATTCTGATCAGGCAAGATTAAAATAAAAAAACAAAACACCATGGGATAGAATCCAGTTAAAACCAGGGAGGCAGCTTCTTTCACATTTATACAGTTTTGTATTAGTTAATTCATCAGGCTGTGTGAAAACCCATGTCTACATTAATCTAGAGTTTTAAATCACATGAATGATTGGAGAAAACTAGAAAACAATGAACAATCTTCGTCGGGGCAATGTGTGGATCTAGGCGGCACAGAGAAGAATACTTAATTTCATCCCATTTGCTCATCACTGAGACACTCATGTGGCCCTAATCAACTGTCTATCAGAGAGTGCAGTTGTTTTTATCTTGAATTTTGCAGTATTCAGAGGAGCATAAAATTGAAGGTGACCAATTATGCTCTGCACAATGTACCAGTCCAAGAAATAGAGAAAGGATACATTCAAATGTACACTGAGACCCTTGAATGTCCCTGTGAGCAAGTCTTTCACAGATCTCCATTCCTTGTTTTTAGGATTTGTGTCCAAGGAAGCAAAATTTTGTGCCAGGAAAACATCAGTCCATACTCAGTTCTAGAGATGAAAATGCCTATGCACATTTTTGGAAGCTTTCTGAATGAAACAGCCATTTTCTACCTCAAATCATTCTCTCCTTCTGGCAAACAGAGAGCTCTTTGTGGAAGAAGGCTGGGGGGCCAATGCATGCTTACAAAATAGCTAATATATGATGGGAATAATTTTGTCCAGGCAGGCAGTTAATAGAAAAAAACAGAAAAGAAATAGTTCATCTGTACAAAATATGCCTCTGCCATTCGTCTGATCCAAAATGAGCCCATTTTTAATGCTAAGAATTAAAACAATATTTTAAGGCATTGTCATGACATACCTGTGGGTACTGTTTTTGCTTTCCTCCTTGATGGTTTGTCTTATTCTGAACTAATTATTCAAGGTAACAGGGAGAGTTTTGGGTTCTGGCACTAGATATCTTTGATGTCTCAGCTTGAAAGTTTATGTATCCTTTCTAAGGTTAATTATTCCTTAACTGTGTCATGCCCCAAATGGCAGATTATTCTGACCCCAGTGGAGATAGTAGTGTTTTTTAGGCTGGGGCTCATTCTGGGTGCAATTCAGATTTTGGTATTTTGGTGAGTTGAGTTGGGTTATATTGCTGGAGACTATATGGAAAAATGCTTGGCATGATGATGTTTCTATAGTAAGGCAATAAAAATAATTCAAGTTTCAACATTTACACAATTCTGCTTGTAATGCCTTGTTTATTTTATCACTGGAATACATGCAGACTTCAAAGGAAATAAGTCCAAAGGCAGTAAGAATCAGCCTCATGTCAGTACCAAAGTCTATTTATTAAATAGAAATCAGCATATTTAATTAAAATAGGAACATGGAAGGAAGGAACAGTAATGCAACCAGAAGATTCAATATATGTTGAATATATTGAATATATTCAATATATATATAATGCCTATAATATGCATATTTTTTTTTCTTTTTAGGCAACCAATGTGCTTCTTATATCTTGGGAAAAGTAGTTGCAAATGATGCAGCTAGCAAAGCCATACTGATCTAATCATTTCCCTCATTTCTTATGGGATGAGATATTAATAAGTAAATAATTTAAATACAACCCTCCAACCAATGTGAAAAAAACTGGGGGCCTTTGCAATTAATTTGGTGTGAGAGTACCTATTTTGCAAATGTGAAATTTCAGAGGATACATTTCTTCACAAGAATTTTGTACTCAAAACCATGCTAAAATCCCCTATCAATTAGCGAACTGGACATTCTCATAAGGGAGTCACCACTTCTATAAGAACCAGTGGTTGTACTGGAACCCCTTTAGTTGTCCTTCACACAAACATTTGCTTGCTATCACAGTGCCTTAGTGCATCCTCCACCATCTTGCCTTCCAGATGGGTTGGATTATAGTTCTCAGCTAACACATCAAGAGGACACTAGGCTGGGGGACGATGATTGAAGATAAGTCACCAGAATGCTCTGGTGTGCATGCTTAATGGGTCAATTCCTGTATCACCCTGCAGGCAAAGTTGTGGAAGTCAATGTTCTCGAAACAAATATCGCTAGAAGTAAGTTCATATCTGGTTTCAGCTCAACAGTAATTACTGAAAAGTAATCAGATACATGCTCACCACTGAGTGTAAACAGACTTAGGGCCTGCTTTGCCAATTTCATTCTGAGGTCTTTGCAAGATGCTTCATAATTAACCACCTCCTTGGTCCAAAGGATTGTTCTTCATATACTCACATAATTCAGGACATCGTTTTAGATGTTTGGGAGGTGAGATGAGAAAGGCAAGAGTCTCTGCTGTAAAAGAAACAATTCTAAAACTCAGAATTATTCTTCCATTTGGGTGCAGCTGTCTTATTATGTACAGCAATCTTATAGCAGGAAAAGAGTGTGTTTTCCTGATTACATAATTTCAACAGTACATTCTCCAAATCCATCCTTCAAGAGAAGAGTTTCTATCTGATGTATAAATGTACACAATCTTTACCATTTGTAGTGGTACTACAAATGATTTGTATAATGGCCAGGGGATAGAAACAAAAAAACAGGAGTTTTCAGTTCTACTCCAACAACTGGGACCAAGAAGATAATGTGGCTGCTGTTATGCAACACTCCCAAGTGAGTAACTTCCAATAAAACTCCAAGAGTGCTTACTCCATTGCTCATAAACACAACAAATTAGTGAAGTCAAGTTATAAATTTTAGGGCAAAAGGAAGAAAATACTATTTCCTCAAGATTAGAAATGGTAAGGTCCAATTCAGATATTACAGGCAAGTCTGCCAGATGTGGCTTCAAATCCCATACAAAATAGAATTCCCACAACCACCAAGGATCAGCTGATGGCCTCTAACCATTGTGCCATGCCCACCATCCTGTTGTGATGACAGAGTTGAAAGTCTGGAAGAGTCCACACAAATCAAAGAAGAGGGTGTAATTATGAGGAGACAAAAGGAAGCCAATATATGTAAAATATATGTAAAACTCTGCTGCCAAGCAGGGATATTTGCCCAATGGAACTAGTAGAAGAATCATTCAGTAACACAAGCTGAATTGATTTGCTAATTCATCCAAGCAGGAGGCTCTGGTTATAGAGGCTTCATGAGTTCATGGATTACCAACAAAACCTGATTTTCATTGCCATTATTCATGGATGGAAACTGAAATAGCAGACACCTTCCATAATGAGGAAGCACCAACCAGACTACTTGGTTTGAAAGTAGGAGGGAATGGCTACCAAGGGAAATCATATAACTTCTGGGAAGCCTGTATCAATTACTCTCTACTCAGAAGTCTCAAAACAATATCCCATAGGGAAAGCTGTTTTTTTCTTTAACTTAAAAATGAAGAGGGATTTTCATTTTGTTAATATCCAACAGGTTATCTAGACCTTTGACTTAAAAATTCAACATCAAGTTTGATTCATTCTAAAGCACAGCAAAAAGAGAGGGATTCTCATCAGTACTGTAGCATGAAAACTGAATTTTTACCAATTAAATGCAAACAATTTCCACTTTTTTAAAAAATGCAGAATTTGTGTAACTTTTAATGACTTGCTAGAAAACTCTTTGGTCACTCTTTGGGTGTGAATAAAGCAAAAAAATGCTTAAGTTTTGAAAATACTTAGCCAGATGCAAGCCTCTAATGAGAACAAGGAGTACACAGAAATTTGGGCTAAGGTAGATTATGGCAATGGATCTATGACTAGTTTGTTGAATGCAATAAAACAGTCAGAGAAATCTTGGAGAGAAATGATTTAGGTTGGGAAGAGCTCATCCTAGAATGTCCATGACATGAAAAAGAAGTCCATAGTTGTGACTGGCTATCCATTAGGTTGCTTCCCCATTCCTTCATTGTGATAAAAAGGAGTGGCCTAGAATTAATGCCAGTTTTCAGAGTGTGGCAAAGGGTCCATGGATCCCCTGAAAGTAAACCCTGAGCTACAATCAGAATCAAAAGCATTTTTTATACCTTTCCCAGCTTTCTATTTTAAGTTCCTAAGAAATACTGGAGGAATCAGCCCCTTGCAGCTTTCAAGGAAGGCTGTTTTTCAGTTGGTGGATGCCTTTGGAAAGTTAAAGCAGCAGTTTATCTATCTATCCATTATGCTGCAATGACCAAGAGTATTTAGATTTCAGAATAGTAAGCAGATAATGAGCCCAAGGTCCAGCCGAGGCCTCAGGAATATTTTTTGTACGCTTATATGTGTATATATTGGCTTTAAAGTAGAATATTCTATACTGGCTGAGGAAGTATGCATAGAAAAAAGGAAGGAGTCCCAACATGGTCCCACTCCATAGTGCCAGAGAGCTCATATCCACTGGTAAAAATGTATGGAGTAGGTGGTCTTAAGAAGCTAAGGCAGTTAGTTGCTCCACAGGGAAAGCCTGTGCTTCTTATATTTTCAGTCAATATTGTGCAATCTTGAATATGAACAGACATTCTGTTGATTTTCTGGATGTCCACAGAATAACTGAAAGAAAATATCCTTCCTGATCGCCATTTTCCATTTATATCTCACTGGGATAGAAGCCCAATTTAGCAATCGACATTTCCTTCCGAAGCCTCATGACTTCCCAATACATCAATTCCACTGTGGGTCAAAGAGAAAGAAAGAGATTAAAAAGAGAAGCAAATGAGAAGTCCTTGTAGCAGAAGGCAAAGCTGCTTGCTCTGTGGTGGCTTCTCCAACCTAGTACTCTCTTGAGTGCTCTCATCAGGCAAGCCAGCATGGCTAAATTATCAAGAATCATAAGAATTATTTTAGGAACCTATACTTCTTTGGAAAGCCACTTCATATTTTAGTAAAAGATCCCCTTCTAGGTAGAGGAGTTGATGTGTAGCAATCAATCTCCACTAACACAAAAGCATAATCCTTGCCCTACACTAATGGCCAGTAACTAGCCATGCTACTTCCCTGTGGACCAAAAGCAGGGGAGAGCTGTTTCTATTGACCTTTGCTCAACAGAATGATTTCTCCTTTTTCCACTACTGTCAGCTCTCCACTTTCTGAAATTACATTTCTGTCCCAGACTTAAATTTCTTTTATCTGAACAATGTTTTGCTTGTGGCTCTTCCTCCTGTTTTCAAGGTTAATCCTTCTGCCCATTACAATCACATACTTACGATTTCACTAAATGGAAAGCATCTGTATGTAGAAACTCTGCCAATTTTGTATTTAATCAATATAATCAATATTTAATCTATTAATTTATTTAATTTAAAAATAATAAATACACTGGCCTAAAAACAGTCCAAATTTCGCCAGGATCCCAGTTTGGATCTTAACATCACATACACCTTCCTGATCTTATTTCTACAGTTTTGTGCTTGATTTTATGTACTCACCCACTATCATGAATGTTTCAATCCACCTCACATTTACAAGTAGTTATTGACGTATCACCAGTCACTTAGTGACCATTCAAAGTTATGATGGACTCCAAAAAAGGTACTTATAATCTAATTTGACATTCCAATGGCTATTCCTGTCCCATGGTCACATGATCACATTTTGAGCATTTGGCACCTGGCCTGCATTTACAATAATTTGCAGCTTACCACAGTCACACATACAATCTCCAAAATGACAGAATGATCTCAGTTCGAATCCAAGGCAAACCTTTCAACATCACAATAATCCAAGTCT
>JANHZU010008453.1:233685-244214 GCA_032468055.1 Acrochordus granulatus | reverse complement strand
TTGAGTTTCAAGCCAGCTTTTGCACTCTCCTCTTTCACCCTCATCAAGAGGCTCTTTAGCTCCTCTTCACTTTCGCATACAGAATTTTGTGTACAGCCCATTTTTTTTAGTTCCAAAGTATATCATAGAATCCAGATTTCAGTGTTTTCAGAAAAAGCAAACTGGGTAAATTCCCTGAACTACAGAAACTGAGTAAATTTCTGTTCAATGGCAAAAGAATAGCTGCATACCTCTCTAACCCAGGGCCATGGATGGATAGCCTTATTCCTCAGAGAAAGGATAAGCATACATACAAAATGAAAGCTCTTTATTCCTAGGAGGAATAGAAAACATCAGAGTAACGAGACAGAAAATGCAGCAGCTCAGATTCTGCTGACTTTAGGGAAAGAATAATGGTTCCTCTGCTAACTGAGGAAAGAGTATTCTTAAACAAACATCCAGTTCCTGTTAGTGCTGGCCTACATAATCAAAAAAACAACATGGAGTAGCTTTTGCTGGATTGAACTTCTTACAGTGGAATATGAGCTTTACTGCTCCTACATAGTAAAAGTCTCCTGGACATATAAAGTACAATTCAAGGAAATCAGGGTCAATATATTTGTTTCCAATAAGGGGTTTGCTGCTGGTAAATTATTCAAACATGCATAATCTGAAATAATAGAGCCCAGAAAAAATAACAACATGGAATTGATTTCTTTCGACAAGCCTGCCTTTCAAAAACTATCAGGCCGTACACTGTGATGAGAAAAGATGAGTGGATTCTGGTGCCCATATAGAAGTTTTCAAAGATGTACACTGATTAAAGGTAAAGGTCTCCCCTGCCAGTAGTGACCGACTCTAGGGAGTAGTGCTCATCTCTGTTTCCTAGCCAAAGAGCCAGCATTCGTCCAAAAACAATTCCAGGATCATGTGGCTGGCATGACTACATGCCGAGGCGCATGGACACTGTTACCTTCTCACTGAGGTGGTACCTATTTAACTACTTGCATTTTCACATGCTTTTGAACTACTAGGTTGGCAGGAGCTGGGGCAGACAACAGGAGCTCACCCTGTTGCACAGCAGTGCTTGGGTCTCAAACTTGGGCTGCTGACCTTCCAGCCAACAGGGCCAGCATCTTATCTGCTCGCATCAACATGCCCTCCTTTAAGTAATCAGTACACTGACTACTTAAACTGAACTTTAGACTTGGTTTCTAAAGGATCCATAATTTTCAGGATTCGGGTTCCAAGTTCAAGTTAAGGAAGTGCCAGTACCTCAAACAAGCTTGCTGTCAGCTCCTCCAATTCTTGCTCCAGCTGCTCCCTGACTTTGGAAAGTCTCTCACATTCTTCATCCTTCAACTTTAACTCCTGTAGAGGAGGATCACAGAACTAAGGATTCCCTAGAGGCATTTTAGTTTAAACACATACACATAGTATTATCATATACTGTAACCTGTCAAGAGCTGTCCACCCTTTTCATCCATTGTAATTGAAATAGTATTCCAATCCCTCAAACAGAAATATTTAGTGAGCCTGCATGCTAAAAATCCTGGTAACTGAAGAAGGCAATAGAAAAAGATGGAGTTGAACATGCAGCTTAGAAAGTATAGAACTAGAGGGGGAAGAAAATTGTCAATCAGGCTGAGATGTAGAGAAGCAATAGACTGGGATTCTTGTTTGCCTAGATCAGCATAATGTGGAAGTGTGTCACCCCAAATTCCAGTTCAGATACCTTATTATGGGAAATCCTGGTCTTGTAGCCTGTCAGTTCTGCAGTCTAGACTATACAGAATCTGTACAAAATAATTGTCCATTCTTCAAAAGCAACAGATCATAATTTATGAATAGGAAACAGTAAGGGCTCTATAAAATCATCAGATTCATGAAACCAAGTTAACAAATTGGTATGAAATAGCTTTTGGCGGAATGGAATCAACATAACTCACAAACACCTAAAGACAAGCAGAATGGCAGGTCAAAATGTTAATTTCCTCAAGCAACAATTTCCTAATGAAGATGGGCAAAAACAAAATATTTCTCAATGAGCAATTCAAATGAAGCTCATAGACCCACTGAGCCACAACAACTGAGTACATGCCTTGTGCTAGCCAACAGGTAGGTTTGGGGCTAATGGCCAAATTCGCCAACCCCTTCTTAGTTTCACACCTTACCTTCTGAGCTCTATGGAGCTCCTCTTTAAGGAACTCAGAACCCTTCTCTCGGATTTCTACTGAAGAGCTGCGCAAGCGGGAAACATTCAGTTGTGCCACAGACTGGTTCTCATCCCCACCTGCCAGGCTCTTGACCGAAGGTCCTGGTGGCTGTAACTCTTGCCCTCTGTTAGCTGTTCCAAGAGGCTTCCACTGTCCCACTACTGGCTGCTTTTGGAGCTGTTGCCTGGCTTCCTCAATATGAGCTTGGCTGTAAGAAAGAGATCAGTATATTCAGGATGATAAAGATGGACACCGTGGGTAAGCTGTCCCTTATTTCCCCTCACATATATTCTTCTCAAGAATGTCCAACATGAGTTCCATTCCTCCATAATTTCATACACACAGAGAGAGAGTTAGGAATGAAAATGAAGAGACATATCAAATAAGGAATCAAGCAGGCACCTTCCTTTTTTAAATTAAGGAGCTTCTTTCCTGCCAATGAATTTTACAAATGGAATTGGCTATCCCATGACAAGAAGGCCAGGTTAGAAATATTTTTTCAGGAAGCAATCCCTTGTCAATGATTTTCCTTGGCTGAGAACATAAATGAGGCTATAATAATTAGCTTTGGTCCACTCTTGGTCACCAAAAAATATAAACTCGGTACAGCACCACACAGTAAATATTTTGTCAGAATACAAAGTAATGGCAGCATTTGCATGATGTTGTTACTGGGCATGTAGTTATTTTGGAATCATCAGTTGTTTACTTATTTACAGGTTGCTCTAGTCAACTGACCCTGAATCAGCTGACCCTGAGGAGCTTACTTCTCCTCAAATCTGTAACTTGAGTTAAAATAAACACACAATAATAAAAAATCAAAGTCAAGACCATATATTTTAAAACAACCATATACAGTGTGAATTAAGCATCCTAAAAACACCATTTAAAGTAATTACATTGTCAAAATTATGGTCATGTAGCCCTGTCCTGATTAAATGGTCCTCACAGAAGTTGTGAAGAGCAGAAAAGGTGAACCTATCTGAATGTCTGGATGTTACTATTCCAGAAAAGGCAGTCAGCAAATGAAAAGATATATTTTTGTGATCTGTATGAGTGGCAGTCTGTGCCTTACTAAAGAGTCTAACAAAGAATCTTACTGGGCAGGCAACTATTATCAGGAGAAAGCAGTCCTGAAGATATCCAGGCCTATAGTATCTAAGAATCAGGAAGGGCTTTAAAGGTGACAACTGGTACTTTGACTAAGCCAACAGGTAACCAGGGCAGTTCTCAAAGCATAGATATTACATGAACATACTGAGGTATGCCCACAACTACTCAAATTGCTGCTTACTGGACTAGCTATACAGGTAAATCCTCAACTTACCACCACAACTGGGACAGGAATCATCATAGCTGTTGAAGAAAGCTATTGTTCAAGATGTCCATGTGACTGCTTTGTTCAATAACTACAATCTCAGCACTCCCAGTTGCACAGAGGGGAAAACCCTTCAGTGGGCTAAAAGAACAGAGCTGAAATCTTCAGGACTGTAGAGGCTGTAAAGCTGTTGTGACTTTCAACAGTTGTTAAACAACCAATTGTAAGTTGAGGACTACCTATAGCTTCCAAATGCTCTTCAAACATAGTTCTAAGTATACTGTAGAACTTTAGTCAAGAGGTATAAAGCTTTTTGCTCTAGGTGCAAAAAAAGAGCTATGCCTCTCTTGGCCATACAAGATGCTTTCCAAGCAGGACCTGGCACCTCCAAATTGCAAACCAATTCTATTTTAAAGAATGAAATTTTAGAGAATGAAAATACAATGATGGAATCAACAGACCTTCAAACTTTTCAAACTCTTCAAACTCTTTGGAATCAACAGACCTTCAAACCCAATGCCATTCTGCCTTGCTGGGATTGAGTTTCTACCTGGTCCTTCCCTTCCAGACCTAAGCAGCTTCCAGATCTCTAGACAGCACTTTGACAGAGTTAGGGGGAGAACCAGAGCAACACTGTATTCTCCACTCAGAAGGATACCACAATCAGTAATATCAAAAGTTGCTGAGACATCAAGCAAAACCTGGAAGATTGAACTACCTCTAACTTGGTCCCTCCAGGTGTAACCAAGAGCTATTTCTATACTTTACCCAGGCCTGAAATCTGACTGCAATGGGTCCAAATAATCTGTTTTATTCAAGATTTTTTGCACTGCAGCTGCACCGTTTTCTCCATAATCTTCCTCAGGAAGGGCTGGAGACAGTTTATTCAGTATATCTGGGTTGACCAATGGTTTCTTGAGAAGGAGCACATTACTGTCTGTTTTAAAGAGGAAGGCAGCACCCCCTCTATCAAGGATGCATTCACTATCACTCAAACCCGGATCCCCTACATTTCAACTAAAAAGGACAGAGGTCTAGGCTACAGGTGGCTAAGCTGATGTGGAAATAGCTGCAGTTCCCACTGGAGGGAAGATACCTTGCACTAATATATAGATCAAACCGACCTTTTCCTTTAATGAATTTTTACCTATTCCCATATTTGTAACAATGATTTTTCAAATATATAAACTCACTATTTCATGTAGAAATATATGTGAGAGACTGAGAAAGTCATACAGAAAATGATTATTTCAAGTTACTGCTGCTAAAGGTGGTTCTACAAACTATTGTATCATAAGGTGTACTTAATTTGTCGCACACAGCTTCTCCATTTTGTCTTTCTTTTTGTAAAATAAATGATGACGTGACATAATATGTCATGAGTTGTTCTTCATCTGAGGTTGTATTTATCTCCTTTTAAGAACTGCTAAGGACCAGATGATTTTTACTATGTCCTGATATGTAAAACCATAGAACTCAAAGAAGGTGTACTTTTTTTCACATGACTGTAAATAGTGTGAAAAAAAAATCTCTCTCTCTCTCTCTCTCACACACACAACCTCATAAGTTTCAGTTATGCTTACGCATGAAACCAAGTGATGCACTCCCATGCACCAACCTAGGTCGGACAGTTGCAACATTCCTGCCCTTGCTCTCCACCAGCAGAGCAGGCTCCCCAATGGCTCTTCAGTTCTGAGCTGTGTGCTTCAATAAGGGCCGGCTTGCTTCAGGATTCCCTAGTAGTTCATTCCATCCAGCCTAAACCTGTGAGAAGCAGTCTCACAACCAACAGGGACATGGAAAAACTGAAAGAAAAGGAACCTATCACAAGCCGCAAACAAAACTCTAGTCATAGCACTCAGAATCACCCAGAACTTCCAAAACAACACCACTCACAATGGCCAGCTTTTTCTCTGAGTACAGACAGAAAGGAAACTCTTGGAGAATTGGATTTTTCTGTCAAATGTGAAACTTTTTGAATGCTGGTTTTATGCTCAGAGTGTTTTGCAAACTCCTAAAACCAAGGGAACAAACAATATTGGCTGTGCGGACAAAGACTCTGACCTGAACACTCCTGTTTGAATGGATAGATCTCTTTTTCTTATATTTCCAAGACTATCACTACAGCAGTCCCCATGTAAGTTCTGCAGTCAACACACTGGTACTGTACGAAGAAAGACTAGTATTATCATGGATTGGTGGAACAGAAGAAGACATTGCTGGCATTCAGAAAGTATGATTATCAATTCAATTTTAAAACAAATTCTGATCTAGTTTCCTGATTTTGCAGAGCAAAAGCTAGTTACTACAATGACGGCAGATGCAAAAGGTCTCCTCCAGTAATCATAATATGACATTATTTCTTTACCCTAACATCTAAGCCATTTGAAAACTCGGGCCTTTTTCATGCTGGAAATGTCTCTCTCTCTCACACAACACACACGCTCACGCACCTTTTTGCATCTTGTCCAAGCCGTTTACTTGGCAATCTTATTTATTTGTGCACTTATTTGACATTTATCCGGCCTTTATTTTTGCTGCACTCAAAGTTGGTATAATTCCAAATATTCCCATCTCTTGCTTTCCCCACAAAAACAGGAGGGGCTGAGAGAGGGGGAGGGACTGTCCCAAGCTGGTTTTCATGCCTAAGACGGGACTAGAATTCACCACTTCCCAGTTCCTAGGTCAGCACTTTCACCACTACACCAAACTAGCTCTCCCGCATACAGACATGTATGCCTATAAAATATTTTTTTTCCTTTTCACATCATCTATAATTCAGGGTGAAGCTGATCCAAAGTATATGAAAAAGCACAGTAATAATGCTTTGCAGGCAGGAGGTCTGAGATTCAATCCCTGGACCCTCCCGACAAGACAAAGAGAGACTTCTGCCTAAAATCTTAGAGACCCACTTCTAGCATTCCCAACCAATGGCCTAACAAAACACAGAATTAAGGCAGCTGCTTACACTTTACATATGCTACACACACATATCCCCAACAAACACGCAGATGTATCAGTACAGAGAATGGGTGTTTCCTTTAGAGTTTCCAGTGGCAATTATCCAAATTCTGAAAAGTTTCTAAACAAGTGCCAAAAATATATTAACACGTCTTGAAAGGTCCAGCCAATTTGTTGCTCTCTGGAAAATGTGGGATACTTTTCTTAAATTCTGCAGTGTTGGAAAAACACAACTGGCTTGCAAGCAACTGGCCTGCAAGCAAACTAAAAACTCAGTTATGACATGCAATTCAGCTTTTGTTATTTATTCCATCCCTTGGATGTCCTATTTTTCCACTGAGAAGCAGGAAAGTTCTAGATTCAGTATATTTAGTCCCAATGAGATGGGTCCTCAAATCCAGAACAGTTGGGGAGAAAATAAAGCATAAATATATTAGTATTCCATAATGAGGGGAAATTTCTAGTACAAATAATCTTTGACTTACAATCGCAGTTGGGACCAGAATTTTCACTGCTAAACAAGATAGTTGTTAAGTATCGTGTCTGATTTTATGATCTTTTTTGACACTTTTGTTAAGTGAATCACTGCAGTTGTTAAATGAATCCTGCGGTTGTTAAGCAAATCCAATTTCCCCCATTGATTTTTCTTGTTGGAAATCAGCTGGAAAGTCACAAATGGTGATCACGTAACTCCAGGATACTATGACAGCTGTAAGTGTGAGGACCAATCATAAGTTGCTTTTTCCATTGCTATTATAACTTCAAAATGAATGGTTGTATGTCAAGAACTACCTGTATCTTGTTTCACTAACCTTCAGAGAAGAGCAGCAAAAGTTGTCTTTAAGGAAGGAAACAGCAATATTTCAACTTCCTTCACCTGGTAATTCTTAGACCCATTTCTCAGGAAGATCAAATGAGATGGCAGAAAATCCTATCTGATTGAAATACTTCAGGTTGCAGAGAAATGATATAGAAGAGCTTTTTCCTCATATTATGTCTCCTGAAGGACCTAATTCAGGCATAGCATGGGAGGGATGAGTTTATTAAAAAACAGCCCTCTACTGGGACAGTTCAGCTTTCATTTAAAATAAAAAGCACAGATATTAAAGCTGTTCACGGACAGGCATGCAACAGTGAAATATAACATACAGTACTTCTATTTATATATATGCAACTCTTTCATGCAAATTGTTTTTTGTCTTCTTCTTTTAGGTGTGTGTGATGTTTCAATAGCAATGCACAATGATTAACTTTCTTCCAATGTCTGTGAGGATGTTTGACCTCAGCAAAGTTTTAGAAACACAAAGAATTTCATAGGAAAATAATGATCCTAACAAGAGCACAGAAAACGTGATTGGAAAGAGAAACAAATAGCTCTAAAAGTTTCAGATTTTTATAACACATGAATACGCATTCCACCTAAGCAACCACAAAATATTTGTGCTACAAAGAAAGGGAGGAACATTATGGCAGAAAAGGAAAACTTGGCTCTTAAGAGGTTTGTGAAGAAGAGAAACGTGCATTTTTACCCAAGCTAAATGTGTTGACGTTTAGGAAACATACTTTAGGGGAGTGGGCTTTGAGCATGATCTCACTGCTATCAGCTTTCAAAGGGAGGACTTGGGTTCAGCTGAGTGTATGTGAGCACAAGATAGTATTATGAAAAAACAAGGAGTGGAGTGGGGAGAAAGAATGAAAAGAACCTTAATGTAACTGAGGGGGAAGACGACTTGAGCAACAACCAACAAGACAGAGACTGAGACAGACAGGACGGGGGGATGCTGGATTAGGCCACAGAGACTGTGATGAATTTTTTCTTTCTACACTAATCTGAATTTCCTCCTATAAAGTAGAAAAAGGGGAAGGGGTGCTAGTAATAGTTGTAATAGTAGCAAGTAGTTGCCTCTTTCACAGGCTCTTTCATGAATGCAAAGGGAAAGGTAAACTGTGCCCAAGCTCAGGGCCCTGGCCATCAGGAAGAGCCCATCTCCTGGCTATGCAAATACTTGGTTGGATAATGCCCAGCCTCTGTGTGTTTCATTTTTATTTCACTGTGTATCAATGAGATGGGCAGCATAACTTTATTTTATTGTGAGTGGCCTAGAAGCATGTAGATGTGAGAGAGGCAGCCATATAAATAAATAAGTTAGTAAATAAACAAAAGATCTCAGATTCACTGAAAATCCTGTGTATGTTTTAAAAGGATAAAATCCTAACCATAATAATTTTGCCTGTAATTTATTGCAAATAAAATGTGCCTCACACAAGAAAAAAAACCACCGTGGAAAAGATCTAAAGAGAAACCACAGAAGTGCAGCCATTATCCAGATATGCCTGAGGGTTAATAATGGGAAAGAAACTGCTCAATAGCAAAGATTTCCTTGTATCAGAATGATTCAAATTCATATGAAACAAGGAGAAATTTTAGAAAGCAAATATCTTTGCAAATAATTTTGCAAAATAAGAATAAGATATTTAATTTGGCAGTTCTTGTGTTACACTTCCAGTTTGATTCCAAGTAAAATAGCAGACTAGGCAATCAACGGTCTGATAAGGAGCCTGATGGAAGCCATCCAGCTCAGACCAAGACACTTAGGCTCAAAGTATTTAAAAGAGACCAAGTGAAGAGATGGATACTGATCCTGAACATCAACAGATGGCATTCATTTAATTGGACCTGTCTTTTGGCTATGATTAAAGAAGCAGAAGCCTGTGCTCCCTTTCCCCACCTTGAAGGCTACTAAAGGACACATCAGCATCAATCCTAATCAAGGTTAAGAGATAGCACCAGGAGCTCTGCAATAGAGTGCTAATAAATTTCTGCACATTGTGATTCTATGCAAACACTTACCTGAATTTTGCAGTGTTCTCCATTTCATGAAGTACCAAAATGTTTTTATTTTACATAGATATTGATATCAAGCTCATTCCACTACATGTAAGTACCTACTGGCCCATTTTTCAGTCCCTAAAGCTCCTCCCAAGACTGCAATTGAAATCTGAAGGCAACACTCCAATTTCCAGCAGGGCAGTTTTCTAACTTACTTTCTGAAAGTGCTTTAAACCTCCACTAGGCATAGTTTATCTCCATGCCTCCCAATGATATAATTCCCATGCTTCCTCCAAACTATTGCAAAGAGGAGGACCTGCTCACAAAAATATTCCCCACCTCTGCATCAAATATATATCAGCCCTCTATTGTTAGACATTAACATTCACATATTCCTGGAATCAAGGTCTCTCTCAACATCAAAAATAATGTGCAGCAAAAGCTGGGAAACTACTGACACGTCCTATACCTGACTGCACATTGTTCTTTGCTCAGTGATCTAGAAAATGGGGAAAACAAAGTGTTCTATTAAATACTAAGGTTAGGATGAATGCCCCTAACTTCTTTGGCTTTAGAACTCTGATTGTGTATCCATTCTAGAACAGACTTTTAAAAAAAATTGTACTGAAAAAGATTGCACAGACAACCACTTCTGGTGTGAGAAAGTGGGCCTCTCTAGGAATGTCTGCAAGAAACCAATTATTAAAAAGAAAGAAGTTAGGGAAAAAATGAGGCAGGTGTTTCTTTAGGTCCCAGAAAAAAAAAGTTCTTTATCAAGGTACAACTTTAAAATCTCTTGATCAGATAGAACTAAACTGCAGATGGATGAAAAACACAGGCATCTGAAGGATACAACAATACAAGTAATCCTCAAGTTTTGACTGTAATAGAGTGCCCATCAGAGTCATAACTTAGGATGGTCATAAAACAGACTGGTCATGTGACCAACCCAATTGTATTATCTTGTTTTGCATTAATTAAGCAACCATGGTCATTTTGCCAAAAATTGGAGGTAAATATCAATTTTCTATAAAATGGTTGTAAAATGTGGTCATGTGACCATGGGATGCTGCAAATGGCTGTCAATGCAACTGGTTGCCAGGTGCCCAAGTGTGCTCATGGGGACTTTTTGTCAGAAAAATTGTCAGAACTTCAAATCTGATTGTAGGTACCCGTCTCCCCAGTAAGTCCACTGGAACTTTGAACGGTCACTAAGCAACCATTC
>JANHZU010008453.1:222589-233585 GCA_032468055.1 Acrochordus granulatus | reverse complement strand
TACCTATGATGACAATTACAGGCCTCTCTCATCTTTTTAAGTGGGAGAACTTGCACAATTGGTGGCTGACTAAATACGTTTTTGCCCCACTATAGATCTGCTTGACATCTAATTTTCTACATGCAGAGATTTTTGTGATTTTGTTGTTCAGTCACGTAGTCGTGTCCAACTCTTTGCAACCCCATTGAATGCAGTACGCCAGGCCTCCCTGTCCTGCACTGCCTCCTGGAGTCTTCCCAAGCCCATCACACTGACTATGCGATCTATCCATCTCATCTTTGTGATATGAAGAATCAAATCCCACAGTTGGGGTGGCACAGTTTAACAAAAAAGGCTATCCACAGTAGGGATTTATGATGCCAGCCAGCCATCTTTTCTTTATTAGTACAGCAATGCCTTGATGATGCTGTAAATAGCTACTATAGATATCCTCAACAAATCATCTATTGTATAACAAAATGGATGATTCCTTAAACTCTATAATATTGCAGACTTTAAGCATTATACATTTTTGTCTTTTAGTTGCCTGAAGGAATTAACAGGGAAAATAATATGTATTTACTTTAATTAAAAGAGTTATTAAAAGAACTATTATATTTAGTTTCTGATTAATATAATGTACTAATTGGAAGACAAAAATAGGTAAATACTCTCATTTGCTGTAAAAGAAGACTCAGAGTAAATTAGCTAATCATGATAAGAACAGAAAAGGCGAATGAGATATTGTTGTTCTTCAGCCGCTAAGACATGTCCGACTCTTTGCAACTCCATTGACTGCAGCATATTAGGCGTCCGTCCTCCAATGCCTCCCAAACCTCTCTCAAACCTATGCCCATTGTGCCCATACTACCTATCTCATCCTCTGCCATCCCCTTCTCCTCTTGCCTTCGATTTTTCCCAGCATCAGTCTTTTCCAATGAGTTCTCTCTTCACATTAGGTGGACAAAGTACCTGAGCTTCAGCTTTAGCATCTGTCCTTCCAATGAACAATCAGGGTTGATTTCCTATAGGACTGACAGTTTTGATCTCTTTGCAGTCCAAGGGACTCTCTATAGTCTTCTCCAGTAACACAATTCAAAGGCATCAGTTCTTCGGTGCTCAGCCTTCCTGAGGGCCCAACCCTCACAGCCATACATTACTCCTGGGAAAGCCATAGCTTTGACTATACAGACCTTGGTGTCTCTGTTTTTACTATGCTGTCAAGGTTTCACATAGTTTTCCTCTCAAGGAGCAAGCGTCATGACTGCAGTCATCATCTGCAGTGATTTTGGAGCCCAAAAAAATAAAATGTGTCATTGTTAACATTTCTTCCCCTTCTATTTGCCAGGAAATGAGACTGGATAGGATATTATGAGATATCAGCAATCCCAAATCTTATGTTGGGTTATGGAGCCACCCAATTAATGCAATTAAAGGCCTAGTTCAATAGTGATAAATGAAACCCTTGGTTCAAAGATCAATTTAACAAGATATTAAGAATTCCATTAGAAAACCTTTTAGTGTTCACTAAAGAGGGGGAAGGAGATAATAATGGAAGTATGGGATTTAATTGGTGACACTTTTATTCCATACTAGATTTTACCTTGATCTTAAAACAATAATATTTTATAAATATGAGCGCAATAAAGGCCTTACTGTTGGAATTAAAATATTCACCATCCAAAAGAACAAAGTGAGAAATAAAATAACATCTAAAGAACATTTGGATTATTTTAATAGAAAGAAAGAACTTGTGACAAAACAAGGTCTAGCATAACTAAAACCTGGCCCCTTGATGGGAAAATAATGCTCCTGACCTAGGAAAATGATGCTCCAGTTCTACCCAAAATATTTCCTAAATGTCAAGGCCACAGAATAGGTTGCTTGGGCAGAAAGGGGTTTGGAGATGAAGAGAGATAAAAGTATCAGAATCAGTCACAAAAGATTCCTGCATCATATTTTCAGAAACTCTTCTTTTCAGCTTCTTGTATCATCAGTGAGGGATCACCAATTCTTAAGAGAGGTTTTGAATGACTGTCGAGGAAAGGTGAGAAATTGCTTTCTACCAATACTCCTCTGGAACCCCACCAACTATCTCTGCCCATTGCTGTCTTAGTTAAAACATTAAGAGGTTATGAGAAAATTCTGCAGCAGCTGCAATGTGGAAACTTCAATAAATAAATATACTTAACCCACAGAGTCATTGTTGTGGGAAACAGAGGGAATACTACGTATATTGCCTTAAGGTCCTGGAGGAAAAACAGGATATAAAGCTACAATTAAGTGAAATAACATTGAAAACAAATCCTGCTGAAGATGAAGAACGGTAGTGACTTATTTATATAGCTGGGAGTTTAATTTAACTGTTGTGATCCAACTAGTACTTTCTGAAGGACAGGCTAAATATAAATGTCCAAAATAAAACAGATGATGTTTTAAAAGAAGAATTATATGATTTAAAGGACTAGGGACATCAAGAGAAGTGATCTAATAGAGCTTCTTCAAGAAAAACAAAAACAAACATTATTTCCCTTTAAATTTATGGGGTGTTTACTAACTGGTCATCTATCACTGCAAATCCAATTGCTGGTCAAGAGTATGTCTTTGTAATTAACTGCAGAACAACCCTTCCACATGTTTATGTTTTAGAAAATTCTGCATAGCAGACTTGGCCAAGAAATTTCATTATGATGAGTTTAACGAGCTGCATTAAAAACAAACAGAAAAGTGAAAAGTACCAAATAACCTATGTTATTTTTGCAACTAACCCTGCATTCTATCAAGTTATCCTGGCAGAAGCTGCTCCGCCCCTTGGAAAAGTAGAAATGAATCAGCAAGTCTTGGTTCCTGTGTGGCTAACAGATATCAAACATGCTGAGTCAGCATACACAGCACTTTTGAAAACATCCTTAGATAATTATTATTCTAGGACTAGTTGAAGCAGCAGAGGCCATAGGGGAACATGGAAAAAAATCATCTCATTTAGTGCATAGCACAGCTGGGAGCCTGGATCTTGGGTTCTCAAGTTCAAGAGATCCAAAATCTTTTCAGGACTTCTTGCTGATTTTCTCTTTTTTTAACACATTTTGTAAGATGGACACACCAATTGGCTGTTCTGCTTCCATATATAATAGCTAATCAAAACTTAATGCAGTGTGATTTGCTGTGCAATGAAATTTCACTCGCATTTGACACAGGCAGTTTACAGGCAGAGGAAGGCAACCATTCATTCGTAAGAAAGATTTTAAATTTTGTTTGCCTAGTTTAACAGTTGCTCAGTCAGCAAGAGTTTCCTTTAAAAAAAGCTACTGTCAAATGAGCAAAACAATTAAGGTCCTAAATCATTTCCTAGAATAGAGCAAGAAAAGAGTGAATTACAATAGAAGTCCTTCTTCCATTCCCACATATACTTCTTCATTGACAGTCCTCTGGAAATGCTTATGAACTGCTTCTTACCTTCTCTGCGGAAACTGTAATTACACTTAGACACTTTCATGTGGAAATCAGATGTTACTTTACAAATATTTCAAGGATGGGATTCTATTAGAAAGAGCTGGCCAGGGACAATTCAGCAAAGATAAACAAGAAGGAATCTGAAAATTTTAAGTTTACTAAGCCCTAATAAAATGTAAAAGTACAAACTTTATTTTAATTAAGGCAGTAAGGTTTCCTTAAGGTTTCCTGTTTTGAGTAGCTTATTTATGAAAACTCTGGGAATGCAAAAAACTATTTTTCACAAATCCATGGAAGACAGTAGACATTTATTATTTATTTATTTAATGTATTTATTTGCCAGTCAACTCACCATCAGCAACTCTGGGTGGCTTACAATAAAAATAACCATACAAATGTACAAACCAGTTAATAGGTATGAAAGGTAAAAACAAAACATGAGGAAAAGAGCAAGATGGGGACAAAATAGAGGTGGAATCATTAATCGAATAACTACCTCACTGATGACACTTGGCTACCTGGACCCCAGGCCAGTCCGAGGAGCCATGTCTGCAGGTTTTTTGGAAGGCCAGAAGGGTGGGGGCCAATTGCACCTTGGGTGGAATGCTGTTCCAGAGGGTGGGTGTCGCGGCAGAAAAGACCCATCTTCTGGATCCCACCAGCTGAAATTCCCTAGCTGACAGGATCCAGAGCATGCCTTTACTGCCAACTGGGGCAGGCTGAACACATTGGGGCGAGACAGCCCCTTAAGTAACCTGAACCTATGCCATGTAGGGCTTTACTGTTGATTACCAACATCTTGAATTACACCTGGAAACAGACTGGCAACCATCACAGTAGTAACAGCAGTGTCACATGGGTTGTCCTTGGGACCTCAAGAACTGTCTGTGCAGCTGCATTTTGAACAAGCTGTAGTTTCTGGATTTTCTTCAAGGGTAGCCCATGTAGAGCGCATTACAGTAGTCAAGTTGAGAGATGACTAGGGCATGAGTTGAGCGTAGGGATGCTTTTATGTAACAAAAAGCAATTAACAAAAAGGGCTCCTGTACTCTCAGAAATATTTTTTTTCCTTTCACTGATTTTCTTTCTGAAAAAAATTCATTTTTTCCAAGCCACTTTCCCTCCCCCTACACAAAAGTTGGTACAGTGATTAAGGATCAGGCTAGAAACCCAGAGACCATGAGTTCTATTCCACCTTAGGCACAAAATCAGCTGGGTAATTTTGGGCCAGTCACTTTCTTTCAGACTCAAGGAGGTAATGGCAAACTACCTTTGAAAAACCTTACCAAGAAAACTGCAGGGATTTGTCCAGGCAGTCTCCAAGAATCAGATACAGAAGAAAAACAATATTCCCTCTCTCTGTCTGTCTGTCTTTCTTATCAGTCATACGGCACATTCACATCACATTACAATAAAAAACTCCAAGGATAAAAATACAAATATATATATAAGATATAAAACCACAGATATGATAAACATGTATCTAGATTACAGATATAATTTTTTTCTTCATTTGTCACAGTGAAGAAATCAGCAAAGTCTCCAATGTAGGTCTTGTTTTGACATTCTATTACTATATGTTTCAGCTCGATAGTCACAAACTCGGGGGTGATATTTTGCCCTACTTATAGAGGGCATCTACACATCTGCCACATCCAGTGCAAATTCAGTTCAATGTTGTTCATATCGCAGGGGGGTGATCAAATCCAGGTGGTTTTCCAAAATACAAGGAAGTTTTAACATTGTGGGGGCCAGTTTTATATCCAATATTGTTTCCACATACTGTGAATATTAAAATTGTTTTCTACAAATGCTTTAACAGTAGAGATGACTGGGTGTCTAGAACTCAGCCTGTTTCGCTCTAGGCAGGCTATATCAATCAGTATTGGTAGCTGGGGATTATCAATAATCTTCAGATATTTTTGAAAGAGAGCATTTTTTGTCTTATTTCTGGAGATGATATGTGACTCAAATCAAGCAGCCAATATGTGGAGGTAGATCAAATTGTCCTGCTAACAATGCGCATTGATTCTTGCAGTTGTGCATTGATCCTATTTATGTACGGGGTATTAAGCCATACTGGGGCATAGTACTCTGCTGCTGAATTAAACTGAGTGCAGATATTTGCAGCGTATCCACTGTTGAGCCCCAGCTAGTACCACATAATTTGTACAAGATGTTATTTCCACTTCTCAATTTAGCAGCAGTCTTTATCAAATGTTCTTTATAGGAGAATGTCCTATCCAAAGTGACCCTAAGATATTTAGGATACATATTGTGTTTGAGTCGATTGCCCTTAAATTGTTCATTACACTCTCTACCTGCTGATCTGTTGCAAAGATGGAAGCATGCTACTTCCATTTTGGAGAGGCTAGGCTGTAGCCTCCATTTATCATTATCCATAAATATTAAAAAAATATTTATCTAATATATCTAAATCAGAAATAAGAACATCTTCAGTTATTTCAAACAATTTATGTTGAGTTGTTATAACCCAGTCATCTGTGTAACCAAATTTCCTCGCCTTTGTGTGAGGCCTGTCGGCTATGTATAATACCAAGCCTTGTGATTGTCTATTGTTTAATATTTTAGGGGCACTAGTATCCTCTCCCATAATCACAGAGAAAGTTCTTCTGGCGAGCATGTTGTCAATAAATACAGTAGTTTTTCATCATGGAATTACTTGTATTTATTACTTGTATTTATATAATAGTCCTTGTCTCCAGATTGTGTCATACGCTGTGCTTAGACTTATAAAGGTGAGTAATGTTTTTTGTTTCGCCTGATATCCGCTTCTGTGTAACTTGTTAGTGAGAGCACTTAATCGGTGCAACTTCGAGGGGCAAAATCTGGCTTGTTCCACTGGAATCATTTGAAAGTTCATCGGCTAATTCTATTACACAGGGGTCTTTCAAGGAGTTATAGACAGTGCCTTAGTAGTGCAATTGGACAGTAATTCTTTGGTTGATCATTCATTTTTCCCGGTTTTTAAGTATTGCGATGATTGATTGCTTCATTTTATATGGTAATATCGGAAAAGAATTCTGCCCACCATCTTTTTGCATATTTTCCACAGTACAAGAGGAATTCTAGGTATATGCTGTCATGTCCAGGTGCCTTGCCAGGTTTTACATCCTTGAGTGCATTTATGATTTATAAATATTCCCTCTAGCTTTGCCTCATACTTAGCTCAAACTTCAAAGACTTGTCCATCTAGCTCAGTATCTATATCACTCCCTGCCCAAAACCAGATTCTCCTCAGATGCATGGGGACCACAACATTCAGGAATGACTCTCCAATCTTTCTTAAAGTCCTCTAAAGACATTTCTTGCAGGAAATTGCTCTGTCAGACAGCTCTGCAGGGAACTCAATGGGCCTTTTCTAAAAGTGCCAATCTAGCACATTTCCTTTTCCCTCCTCCTGTTTTGGCAGAATGAGATTTTTACAAAGATCTTACTAACAACTTCCCATTGTGAAGATACTTTTTATTGGCCTCCCTCACTAAATTGATGGAATGAGCCAGAGGATTGCAGCCCCTTACTTGGACTAGGATCAGTGTTGCAAGCAGGAGCATCTGTAGCCTTGAAGCCTGGACTAAACGCTGCTGCCTTGGCAGCTTTAAAGTAAAAGATGCTTAACTAAGAAAATGACTGATATTGACATTTCCCCCAATACTTTATTGTATTGTATTGTCTTTTTAATATATTTCATTTAATTTTTTTTTCTTCACAAAAAAGTTCTTTTACATTTGATTACTAAATAGCAACTGTTCCTGAAAATAAGGACCAGATTGCAACTTAATTCAGACTAATAATGGCAACTGCACTGATTAATGGTTCTGAGAGTCACCTTTAGTCTAGTTGCTTCCAAATACTGTACTAACTTGCACATATTCTATATCTATCCTAATCAGCTATTTCAAATGGACATAAAGTGCTGGAGTTGGACAAAAACCAAAATTACGGGACAGTGTAATATTCCTGGTTATTGATATGGCTGAAAACCTCTTTAGCTCCATGCAAATCAGAAATGACATCTGCAAAGTCAGAAGGGAACAGAAAGAACTATTATAAAAGTTACTGCAAGAAATGGATGACAGACCACAAAGATCAGAGAAAAGAGCTGTATGGCCAATCTTTTATATTACAAAAAATAGGGGGAAAGTATTTAAACCCTAAATGCTACCAATATAGGTGTTTAGAATTCTACACTGAAGAAGCTGGTCTTTGCCAGGATTAAACTAACACTAGATTTGCAATATAATTATTTATCTATTCAGGCCTTGTCTTTGATTTC
Source organism: Acrochordus granulatus (assembly GCA_032468055.1). NCBI lineage: Eukaryota > Metazoa > Chordata > Lepidosauria > Squamata > Acrochordidae > Acrochordus > Acrochordus granulatus. The sequence continues at coordinate 225,856 of JANHZU010008453.1, read as the reverse complement.
CTAGGATTGTTCTTGAAAGTGGACTCTAGTTCAGGAATGAGGTTTACCGCAATGGCCTGAATGTATTCTAGACTACATATTCTGAAAGCCACGAGGATGTTCAGTATATGAAGGCATATATTCAGTACATGAGAGCATTTAACAGACATGTTCATTCATCCCTGATAACATCCTGTAGAACAATGTTTCCTAACCTCGGGCAATTCTGGGTGTGTGGACTTCAGTTCACCACCAACATGGCCATTGATAAGTATTCTGGCAGTTGAACTCCATACACTTGGAAATGGCCAAGACTGGGAAACACTGCTGCAGGATACCAGTTGTACTGTGATTGCAGTTTAGGCATGAAAGAAAGACAACATTTCCGCACTTGCCTAATGTTGGTAGACCATGTCCCAAGTTGATTCCTCAGCATATTCAGGAAGTACTAGGGAAAGACAGAGCAATATCCTGTATTAAATGTCTTTAGAAGTCTTTTGGTAGAATTCTGCAAGGAATATGCCCAAAAGAAATCTACAGGGCCAGGAATAAAAATACTCTCTCTTATAGGAAAGAAATATCATACATAAAATAAGAGATACAATCTATATTCCACTGTGCAGTGAATTTTTCTCTTAACTATATCTGGAGAGAAATTATAACTGGAAAACTACAAGGCATCATCAACATTTTTTTTCCAGTGCTTTTATATAGCCCAATTGAAGCTCTCTGAATTAACAAATATATAACCAAAACAGCACTGGCTATTAGCATATAAATAATGTTCACATGGCCATACACTCCTGGCTTTCTACTTTGCTTTAATCAGAGAGTCATACTATTTCACCAAGTTCTCTTTTATTTCCATAATATTTCTTGTACTGCTATTGCCACATTATCAATCTGATACCACAATTTTAAGTGGAAAATCCACAGACATCTTAACTAAAACTAGAAAGCTTTTTAGAATTAAATCCAAACTGCTAGACAGTAAAAATAAAAATGTTTATACATAATCATTTTAGTAGGGTTTCTGGCATAGGATTCCTGAAATAAGTTACATATTCCTTGGTAGCACAACCCGCGATCACTGACTGTCTCAAGACCCCTATAGCAGCACTCATGTTCCTGGGATTTTAAAAGACAACAATTGAACCAAGCTCAATTTATGGTTTTGATGTGCCCATTGCATATGCAAACACCAAAACATTACTGGATGCAAAAGGAAGCACAACTATCTACTTCTTATCTTTTTGCATCCAATCTGAGGTCAGTCATTTACCCCTTCAAAGACAGTAACTACACAAAAATAGGTGATGAAGAGCCAAAGTGCTAAATTTCTAATTTATCACATTTAGAAACTGCCTATCTCCTTCACACAGCTTCGATTTAGAATCAGTCTTCCTATTCTTTCCCCCAAATAGCTTCTCACTGACTTTACTTCTTCCTTTACAGTCCAAAGCATGAAGATATAAATGTGCCAAAACCGTTCGCTTCTGAAAGCTTGCAATAAAGCTTGGCTGTTCTATCCCCTTAAGATGCCAACACCAGTCTTTAATTATGCTAAAAAGAACCTCTGACTGCCTCCCCCTGAATATTTTTAAATGCACTGAGCATCCAATGACATCAGCCCACCTTTGATTTTCCCTTTATCCCCTTTTTCAGTTCATGGAAACAACCTTTAGCTAGACAGAGTGAAAAAAAGTACTATAGCCTTCTCCAGAGTATGCAGAAATGGCTTTGGGGAGGGGGGGAGGGATTTTGGATCTAAAGTGATAATCATCCATTCTTGTGTGCAGAGGCATCAATAGGGTCAGACTCTGAGGTATACTTTGGGGGCAAATGTCTGGGGGTACTTCTGGAGCACATGTAAACCCGTGGCTGAAACTGCAGCCAGGCATTTTAAATTGTTGTACAGCAATAGCTGGATAGCCAGCAGAGCACTTTTTTCCATGTTGTTTGGCTGGCTGACTGGTACAATAAGAAGCACTAATACTGCAGTTGTGAAGTAGTGGGGACAGGGAAGAGGAGAAAGCGGAGGGAGTAGGGCAGAACAGGATAGCCAGATGGGCTCAGAGGCTTCCCAATTTTTTTTCTCTGCCTCCTCCAAAACAACAAATGCATTTCCATTCATTCACAATACACACACACAGCCTGAACCCACCTTACCATTGTCAGTCCTTGGACAGGTACCCCAAATACCTGCATGTATTCCGTTGGGTTTATGTTGTGGGGAATTTATGGAATGTCAGAATGCAACCCTTTTACGATTTTCAAAGCTATAGCTGATCAGAGGCCCTAGGACTGCAAGCCCCGGAACCCCCAGCCAGATGGGGATGCTGCAGTTCCGGGAGTTGGAGTCGAAGCCCCTCTGCAGTTCACCACAGTTTTCTGCTGTGGGGTAAAATCGGATCGCTCCAGCTGCGCCTTACACCAGTGCAGACCTCGACTCCCGCCGACCAGGTGCGCACCCTGGAGGGACCGCTCTCCGGCGGCAGACCGCGCTAGTTCTTACCGGCAAGCGCAAGCCAGCTAGCCCCGCATCCCCACGAGCCTTCCCAGAAGCCGGCTTCTCCCGGCCGCTGCTCGGGGACTCGCCTCCGGGTCCCGCCCTGCCCGCACCGTTCGGCGGGGTCCCCTGCCCAGGGCGGCGGCTTTCCCGTCTGGCCGGCCTTCCCGAGGTGGAGAGGAGAAGGCCGGCAGGACCAGCGGCGCGGAGGTCCCGCGACCGTCCTCCTGGCCACCTCGGCCGGGCGGCCACTGCGGCCTCGGGCTCCTACCCTGTCCACATGCTGGCTTCGCGGTGCTCCCACAGGCGCCACCGCGCCGCGCGCCTCGCACCGGGACAGGGCGGCCGTCGGCTTCTCCGAAGCTGCGCTTAGAGCCGGCGATCGACCCGGAGCCGGCGGCCCGCCTCTTCCCCTCGCTTCCCAGGCGCGCTGCGGCAGTTGCCGGACTGCGGCGGGAGACTTCCCGGCCGGCTGCTGGGCTGGCTCCACAGCTGGCGGGCGGGGGGGAGAGAGAGAGAGCGAGCGCGCGCCGGGGAAGACACGTGACCTCTCCGAAGTCTCCCCTCCCCACTTCGCCCCGGCAGGGATGCACGCGCACATCTCGGCGCGGCGGCGACTCACGTGACCCGCTCCCGTCCCCTTCCCCCCTGCCGCGGGTCCCCCTCCGCCGTTTCTTGGCCGCCGCCGGATTTCCTTCGGCCCGCGCGGAGGAGCCGCCCCGTTGCCTCCTCAGGCTTATGAAGGGCCCGGTGGTCCAGGCTTTCCGGAGCACGGCGGT
>JANHZU010008453.1:194863-213080 GCA_032468055.1 Acrochordus granulatus | reverse complement strand
AGTACCTTGATCACTATACCACATTGACTCACAGCTGGTCTGTGGTCTGTGTAGTGCTTATTAAAGTACATACAGCTCTTTGTAGAGTATTTAAAATAAATCAAAAGTCTTTCTTTAGCCAAACTTGACTTCAAAGTGTGGCTGAGAAACAGACTACTCTGGGAAATGGAAAAATTGTTCTGAAAGAAAGCAAAGGCGAACTATTCTTGTGTCATTGCCAAGAAAACAGTAGAGGGATTGAATTTGACTTGAGATCAAATCTATTTATTTAAAAAATTGTACATTGAATCCACTATTTGACATGCTCCCTTAGCATCACTAGACTGCCAGCACCATGCAAGATTTCACAAATCGGGCTAAACATAGTAGACGGATTTTACATATTCAAAAAATGATATAGTTAAGGTGAAAAAGGAAGATTGGCAGGCATTAGACTGTTAATTTAGTTATTTACTTATTTCTTACTTGGAAAGACCTCTTGTGTAAAGGCCTTTTTAGAGGTAAAAGTTCAAGGCAGGAAGAAAATTCAAGGAACATGGTTGTGTTCTCTGTATCGCTGCACCAGCAGAAGACCAAAAACTTTGAGTTGTAATGGAACATCTACTCGTTCATCAGCACCATATTAGTTAAGCTGAAACCTATGCTGGTCTCTGGGTGCCAGAGACATCTAAGAAGCATTCTGCAGAATCAGCCAGCCTGCTTGTTCTAGCAAATGGAGTGCAACAGTTTTGTTCTTCTGCTATTCTATGGAATATGCAGCATTTGAAAACTTCTGAGCTGGTGATCATCGCAACAGTGCTTTATCTGAAGACAGTGCAAACCACAAGACAGTCTCAGCTTCTGTTAACCCTAGTGCTGGTCTGTCAAGCAGGGATCCCTGGCTCTACACATATTTTTCTGAAGCTGTCTATGATCAGCCTTTGGCACCCCCGTGTGGTACCACTTCCTTCTTTCACATTTAAAACATGGGACAGACGGGAAAGGTGGAATTTCCTGCATGGAGTAAAAGTTGGGTGATTCTGTATTTTGAACTGTAGCCTTTTGTTTAGTGAGGTATGAACAGACAACCAAAGCCTGGAGTCTATTTTCAGCTACCTTTTAGCAGCAGATTCTCCAGTCTTTACCAGTACTATCATCGTTGACATCAGTGTTTTTCAAATTTGGCAACTTACACCCCGAACACTAGTATTAGACCCACAAACCCACACACTCCTAGAGGCCATTTTTATTTGCCTGAGGCATATTTTTAAATATGACCTGGAAAATTGTTTGAACAAAGAAAGCAACAGAATACAAAGGTCCAGAGGAAAATGTATACAAATGCAGTAAGAATTTAAGGGCTCGAGAAACCCTGAAGGTTTTATCAGCTCACAGGTTTCCAGCAAGGACTCAATCTCTTAAGTTTCTCTTGATATGTTCATTCCTGCAGAGGATCTGTTGATTCTTTGATAATATTTGGTCATTAGTTGCATGTTAATTCCTAATTTCAGTAGCAATTTGGTGAATATTTCTTTATTCATAGCTCTGCATTTATTTGCTGTTTGTTTAGCTCATTGTTTGTTCAGTTTGCTAGGATGTTTCTTGTGACCAGATTCTTTGCCTTTTAATGTTAGGTCCTTTAAGTGGCTTGAATTTCTAACTGCAAAGGAGGGCTATACTGTCTATATTTTGAATACTTTACTGCACTGTGCATCCCATTCCATGTTCTATTACAAGTTCAGTGACCATATTTTCATGGAAAAAATAAAGGATGAAACTGAAAAATGGGCAAAACTGAAAGAGGTTCATAAGGAGAAAAAATAGTTTATAATTTTGCTCCACAAAGGAAAATTCAAGAAAAAAACAATAAATAAATGTAAAAGACAGCTTCTGAAATAAAGGACTGTCCTTTATAATAAAGGACACATGATCACTGTAATTATGAGTGATTAAAAGTATAGTAAAAATATCAAGAAATATTGTGTATAATGGCTCTCATGTAAGCTACATTTTATCTGGGAGATTCTTATCCCCATTTACTCTATGGATTTTATTAAAATGCTTTCAAACTAACAGCCAGTTAATGTAAACTATTTTCTACACATATATTTCTAAATAATGATATTATATTATTCATTCCTTTAACTCATGTATATCCTGCTTCTCAGACAGTTGCCTATATAAACGGCATAGTAAAGAGGAAAGATGCAAACATATAGGAAAAGATTTAAAAACCACTCAGTCTGACCTGAAGAAATTCAGCTGAGATTAAGATTGCCAAATTGGACAAACGCATTCCTCAAACTATTTTTTCCTGATTCCACTCCCAATATTTGATAATTGTCTTCACTCCAGATGTCCTCCACCATCACCAAATTGGTACTACAGGAGTTTTTGATGAAGCAATATAGAAGGGGGAGATGTCCATTGTGTTTGCATGTATTTTTAATTTCTCTATATCCATGCATCCTCTTTGAAATAAAAATGGCTCTAATATTTCCTTATCTTTCCAATTGTCTAAAAACATACATTCAACATCACATATGTCAAAATGGAAGTACGGTAATCTTTTCTAATCTAGGAAAAAGGATATCACACGTTTTATAGGGGATTGGTGCAGCCTTTCTTTTTACACAAGTGAGTTGCTGCGTGTAGTCAGTCTTCATATTGCTAACAGAAGCAGCTCCACAAACCCCCACAAGAGGGTGAGAAGCTGGGTACATATAATGTACCTTACTCATTCCTTCAGATCTGAAACAGGAGTGATCACAATTTCCTTTTCTCTGGCTCTTTTTCACTGTATCTTGGGCTGCTCCCAGAAACATGGCTCCTAGCATTAACAGCTGTTGATTCTCCAGTGAAAACTGCAATGCATACTACATTATAGACTAGAGCGGAAAATCACAAATTACCCCATAAATTAATAGTCTGTGTCCTGATCACACTTTTGTCCATAAAATCAGTTAATTCCCAGATAATCTGTGTCTGGTTCTAATAAATAGCAAAACGATAGCTCATTATGAAAGGATAATTATGTTAAAATTAGATTGAAACCAAGCAGAAAGGCAAATGATGAGCTCTATTTTGTAGATACTACTAACAGTTCCTGCAGCAGTTTTGGTCTTTCATCTGCTTCACATCATGGCCAGATGGTTTTATGCATTCAATATCATGGTCTCTATTTAAACCAAATTCAGGTTACACATAAATGATTTTTATTTTTATGGCTAATAAGAATAGCTTAGCTCTGAGATGGAATATTAACATAATTAATGGTATATGGAGGTGCTAGGAGGTTATTTTTGTGTACCCAGAATGGAAACACAGTGAAATAAGGAGTATCAGCAAATTTGGTGGCATCCATAGGTTTGGGAAAACATTAGGCACAGACTTCATAAGTATAAGAAAAATAGATATTGGAATGGCCCCATGTCTGGAATTACACATTCCAGTTGCTTTTATGCTCATTTTATTTAGTTCCATTTTCTTTTGACAAATACAAACAGGCTCAAAACATAGATCCTTAATTTGTGGGCACTTGATACAAACAGAAAAAAACTTTTCCTACCCAGTTATCCTTCAGAAGAAACCCAGAATACTCCTTCCTCTCTTTGCTATTTCTAATGAATCTCTCAATCTGACATGATCTGAAAATCCAGTCCAGTCAATTTTATAGTGTCTTAATTTCAAGATACTGATAGAAAATTACCTTTTTCTTTATGCTCGTGCTATGTCCACAACTAGTACTGCAGCTTTGAAACACGTTGTATGTTGCGGCACCCAAAAGTCACAATAGTTTTTAGCCAGTCTAAAAGGATACAGTTTTTAAGGGGGAAAAGCATTAAGAAGATTGGACTACATGTCATGCATTTTGTAAATTTGATAGTCACAATGACGGCACGTGTGTAAATCCACCCGTTTGCAACATAGATTTCACAGAACCAATTCCTCAGACAAAACTCCCATGTCACTTTCTCAAACACAAGAAGGAGATTTATCCTCTATCAAGAATAGGAAAAAATGGCTGGAAATTGTGCAGTTATATTAAGAGTGACTTCTAAAAAGTACCGTACGGGTTTGATAGTCGAACAGCTTGCTATGGTAGTCTCTTCTTTGCAGGAGGGGGTGAAGAAAGATTTTATGAACACCTGTAGAGTTAAATCTATACAGCAGAACCCGCTCTGAATGGCAGAATTTGACCAGAAGACTTTCAGATCCTTCCCAATGCTGCAATTCTGTGACTGAGTGGAGTCTCCTTGCACGTAGAACATGTTAACTGACCAAGTGATATTGATAGCACATCGAGATAAGCATGCACTTGGGAATTAAGCCCGGGTTCAAGAGCTTGGAGGCCACAATGTTCTAGCTCACAGCAAGACGTAGTTTGCCCTGTGTGGGTTGAGCTCCATCCAATATGACAAACCCCTCCAGAAACGTTGTGGAAAATTCCAGCCCCACTTAATCCCTGAGGTTTCTTAAAAATCATGACATTTCAAAAAGATCCAAACAGGAAAGAATTAGTGTGATAAATGCCTTTCTTCTCGCGGAGGCCACGGCTGTGCCAGGAGTCAGCCAGCAGGAGCAGCCACAGCTGAAGGGCCACCCCGTTTCCCCTCTCCCAGGCGGCTGCCTCTCTAAATACAGGAGGCTTACTCAGAAGATTAGGAAAGAGCACAGAAGCCCACAGAGTCCCTTTTGTGCTGTGAGTGGGATTAAAACATCAGGTGACCAGCTGTGGCTCCCAAGTGGGTTTCAGGCTTCTTAGAGCACCCGGTCACTGTCAGGTTCAATCAGCCACGCGCCACGGAGTGGACAGTGTGTTGCAAAGGAACCTTCTGGAATCCACACCAGGCCCATCTTCTCCACTCTGAAGGACGGGGACAGAAGCTCTTGCTGTAAGTAGCTCCTCTGTTGCTGTGCTAGGCGGAGGATTTGCTTTCTGCTTCTGTCTTTTTTCCTTGGACAAGCGTATCTCTGACAGTGGAAGGGAGTATGAATTCTCTGTGTTCATCAACTCATTATGAGATGCATGACTTGAAAAATGAATAATTTGAAAAGAACAGAGGGGGAAAAGGACAAAGCAGATCCTGCATTTTTCCAGGACGCGTAAGAGGGATGGGAGCTTCAGTAAGTCTAGCCTGTCTTGCTCACACTCATACTGGTAAAGCCGCACCTGTCACACTCGGATTCATTCTGCAGCCACATATAAAGTGAGTCGTTTTGGGGTACCAGGACCTCCTGCTGAGAGTCTAATGTTGTGCTGTTTTATTTTGTTTGCTGAATCATTGGCGTTTTCAGTCTTTCATTAGAGTTCTCCAGAATGTAAATATTGAAAGAAAGGATTCTTTCGGAATTTTTGGGAGTGGTTGCCTTCTGCATCTCAGTAATCATTTTAAAGTTACAACTGGCTTGTGTTCTATAAGATTCATAAAACATTTTGAATACAATGGCTTCTGCTTGGGATCATAGTTCTTTGGTCCAGGCTACCAAATCTGGGGAAAACATTTTATCAATGTATATATAAAGTATTATAGATTTCAGTCACCGTTCCGCATGGAGAATCCACATATGGAATCAGTAGGAAAGTCTGTCTTTTACTATACTGGGTGTATTTAGGAATGCCAATGTAGATTGTACCCTTATAAGAAAAAAGGAAGTTTTAAAAGAAGATGAATTTGTGTTGTATACTTTTTGAAGTGAACCCTTCATTTTTGAAGGTATATGTCACATTATCTGCCTTTTTACCTACAAAGTAAATTTATAGGATTGTTGGTTGTAGAACTGGTCCCTTCTTACATTATGAGGAATTCGCCAGGGGGAAGTTTTGCAAAAGAAGTCACTGTAACTGTGTGGTCTAAGATTGATCTGTCCACCAACCATCTGAGCAGCCTGCCTTTTTACTTTAGATAATATCATGATAATTCCCTCATCAGCTGTGTCTTTCTCTCTCCCAGTCCAAATGAGTTGGGAGGAGGAGATCTTGGCTATAGAACTGGTCCACAGAAAAGGTACTCATTGATGTTCAAAGGTGATTCCCAGAATGGATTTTTATTATCAAAAAGTGGGAATGCAGCCTTTCCTTCTATAACAGATTTTTTTGGTTCCAAAGAACACCAAAGGAGGGGAAAGTAATGCAGAAACAGCAGGATTGTCAATGGAAAATGAGGCTTGTCCCTCTCCTTATAAAATTCTATGAATGAAACAGGGCAACTCAACAACAAAAATCTTGTTTAGATTTTTGTCTCTCCTTGTCAGTTCTGCAAGATAAAGTTAAAGGATGTCTGTCCTATCTGCTCGTGGACTATCCCTCTTTCTTAGCTGCCTGAACTCGGACAGACTGAAGGATGTTCTGTAGCTCTGCTGCATGACATACAGGAGGCAGTATAGCTTTTGAATCTGTGCTCCGTTTTCTAGAAATGCAATCTGGCAAAAATGCATGGGCGTTATTTACATAGACGTGACTTGAAGTTTTCCATGTTTGGTAAAAATAAGAATTGTGCATGTGAGTTTCGTGGCAGCAAATCTACCTAGATGCAGTGGAAAAACAAAAGAAATAATAAAATAGCTACCAAATCAGTAACAACTGAAAATGATTCTCAAGTCCCCAATGTATGCCTGAAATTCATTTAGGATCATTACTCTATTGCCTCTACATTTAAGATCCCTGTAGACTTGATACATGTAGTGATTCTGGATGAAGTAATAATGATATATTCTCCTTAAAGTATAGAGAGGCAGTAAAAATGTAAAGTACAAAATAGTTCACCACCAAAGAACATCACAAAGACAGAGAGTGTGCACACACAGTGCCCAACATTCATATGAGGCGAGGCTACCTGTTATACGATAAAGAGAAAACCCTCCAGCATTTAAAAACTAGGCATGCCTGAAAGGTTCTAACAACGCATTTCTATTTATAACACAGATACCCATCACATTATTCCCTTTCAGGATAAGCAGTGATAGGCAAAGTGCAAAAAAGAGCAAGAAATAGTAAACCAAAGAGATTAAAGCATGAGATAAGAAATACAAGAAAACACAGATAAATTTGACTTGCATCACACCATTCATTATACTTCTCCTGGAAACCTCTTATGGACTTTTTGCTGAAAAAAATGGGGAAAAAATAAAAATTATTTATGGATTTGCTGATTAAAAAGAGTTGCATATGGGGCAAAGAGGACAATGTTAACTTTAAAGAGGTAGGAAAAATAATGTATTTGTAATTCCTGTAAAGAAAATTGGAAGCTGTTTCTTTATATTTCCTTTCCCTTTTTCTACCTGCACTGTCTTTTCTTTTTCTTCTTTTATCTGTCTTTCTGTCTTAATTTCACTCTACATAATTTAATGTTCATTTTTAATTATGTGAAAATCTTTAGTTTCATTATACTCCTCCTTACCTTTTTGTCTTCAAGGCCATTCTTCCTTATTCCATACTCATATACTGATTCATACATTGCTTTTATTCTTTAAACTTTGGGCTTCTTTCTTCAGGAACGTCTCAACTCTGTCTAGCAAGTTAATTAGTCTTTTCCTTCCACCCTTTCATTCTTCCTTAATATAGGTGTTCTGAACTTTGATCCTTGTTCCTTCTCCACATATACCCAAACCACTCACTTTTCTGTTCAGCATCCATTTGTTCTTGAAACTGTCCCATCTTGTTTAACCATTTACACCCTTCATACAGAGCCCATTCCCACTGCATTCAATTCACGCATCTATTTCTCTAGACGTACCCAACTTTTGCTTCCAGATAACAACAGGCAAAAGCATTTTCATACACAGCTATTTTTACTTCATTTGACAAACATTTATTCTTTACAACAGCAGATCACATACTATCTACTATCTTTCTACCAGCATTTGCATGTTTTAAAATGTTTTTTCCAAGAGTCTATTCAAATTCAAGCAATACATAAATGTTATTAATAAATAAACAAATGTCTCCGTCATTGGTAAACATTATAACAAGGCATTCAAATTCATCTACTTGCTCCAGTTTTCCCCATGTACATATCATTTATCATTCAGTATTTCAGTTTTTATTGTAGGTCATCATATACCTCTAACAAACTTTAGGATGAAACGCAATATAAACACTAGAACTTTATGAAAAGCATCTAATCTGTCATGTTGAGCAACTCCAGAAATGATGCAGCTGAGCCAGGAGAACTGTCTCAAGGGAAAATTATGGCACTTACACAGTCAGGGAAAAATGATATGAAAGATTACATTCCATTGTGTTCTATCTTAATTATTTATCCTTTGTATGTCTCCCTGGGACAAGGACGTAATGTAGAAAGTGTCTCCCATTTCATACTTTATTCTGTTTTTGAAGTTTGCTAAGCAGAGTGTACAGTCACCCATTCCAGTCATTATTAGCCAAGAACAGTACTTCAAAGCAGTGTTGCTGATCGTTTGGGGAAATGTGGAAAAGGCCCTCTGGAGGATCAACATGCTTTAATCTTCTTTTTTTTTTGGGCAGCAGTTCCAACCAAAGTCATAGTACTGCCTAATAAATGATTTTTTCTGCAGTGCTTGTTTTGATGTCTGTGCTTCAATTCTGCCCCAGCTTAAAAGAAAGCTACCTGGAGAAGCCTCTCTATAGTTTTACCTCTCTCTTTTGTTTATTTGTCCTCAGAATTATTTTTAAGTTCTTTCCTTGTCTGCAAATTTTAGCAGTCATTTTGTGTTCGTGTGCTCTCTGTCCAATTCTGAGCAGTTTTGGGTTTCTGAAACAGCAGAAAAACACCATGGCTATCACCATGGGTTGATTGGTTTTAAAATGCTGTTTATGTGCTTTTATCACCAGATTATTTTCTGTTTCTGGAATGTACTTTAAAATATTAAGCAGATATAGAACTATTTTTCCTCTTTCTCCCCTTCCCCCTTCTCTTTTCCCCTCATCTTGTCCAGCAGTTTGCTGGTTTACTTTTACTAAAATCCTTTACAGATGACTTTTGAAATCAGGTTGGAGCTGTATGCAGTTAGACCACAATTATGGCTGCCCATGCTACGTATAAGATGTCCACAGTGCATGTATCTCAGGAAGACCTGAACTTGACTTAGCCCAAAAATTTCATTTACTGCTATTTGAGGTACTGTCCTTGGAGATATATTTATCCATGATGGACCCTGTTTGTTCTATTCTTCACCTCACTATGATTTTTTTATTTTTGATCTTTCAATGAGTCTTTCTTTTTCTCTAATTCTTGCCTTGCTGCTGTTTGTTTCTAGCAGGCCCTGTGATGACAGTGACATACACATACCGTGTGGCTGATGCCCGCCTGGGCACCTTCTCACAGCTTCTGCTACAATGGAAAGGCAGCATCTACAAGCTCCTCTATTGTGAATTATTAATCTTTGTCTCATTTTACTTTGGCATCAGCCTCATCTATAGGTGAGCATTTAAAGTTCCTTAAACCTGGAGAGTTTTCTCTGTGAAAGTGAGAAGATCAGAAAGTACCTTTGTCCTTCTTAATCTGGTTGTTACTTCTGTATTTTCTGAAGAAGTATAGTGAGCCAATGCCTTTCAGAAATTGTTTACCAATCTCTTTCCTGCTCTTCATATCTTCTCAACAGATAAACCGTATAGTCTAATGTTATACAACAGTACTGCTTCTAGGAGTGCATTTTATTTAAAATATTTTCTTTTAGAGAGTCAATTCATAAAATGTAATCTCCCATTACTTTTTTCTGCTTTCCCACTACTTCTTTAGTCTCTTTCATTTCCATAAAAATGTTCAAGATATACTATAATAGAATATAATAATATAATATAATACTAAGAACTTGAGACAATACTATTGCAAAATGTTAATGGTAAATTAATGTTTCTAGATTGAAAATTCTTTCTCTTTCCTGCCATCCCCTCACACACATCATGTCAAAAAAGAGAAAGGCTTCTATTTACAATTATGTGTACGACAGCTGAGAGCTGCTGTACTGGAGTCAAATTCCTTACGTGTCAAACCTTGCTTGGCCAATAAAGTATCTGAATCTGGTTTTTTTTTCCCCCTTTCTCTGACCATCCAAGCTTAAAAGCAACAGCCACATGTTTGAAAATACTCAGCAAACCAACTTATCTCTGTAATGGCCTTCCCCAACTGGGCTCCCTTTAGATGTGTCAACTTCAGCTCCCAGAATTGCCATAGACTGGTGTGGCCATTGCTCCGCATTTTGGGAACTGAGAGTGCCCAGATTAAAGAAGACTGCTGTATAGCCGATTGTGGCCATTGCAATTCATTGTCACCATGCTTGCACGCATTCTCACATATGTATCACTGTTCTTTGAACAGAATCAAAATAGCCAGCAAATGATAGATGAAACAGGATGTCTGATCTGATACAAAAACCCTAACGAACAGTGGATCATACCAACATCCCTATAATAAACAACGAAGTGAAAGTTACATATTCCCCAGGTTTTGAATGGTAAGAAAAACTGCTACTTTCTTATAGCAGAAGACATTTAGTGTACATGGAACAAATAAAAGCAAGTGCAATTTTGTAAAATTGCAATAACAATCAAAACCCAGAATGTACAAGAATGCACCCGAGGCTACATTAGTAGAGCAATTAATATTTTCTTTGTTCTCACCAATGAGAAATATTTTTGCTGTTTTGAGGCATATCGCAATGTGCTTAATTGCAGGTTAATTCTGAATGAGAGTCAAAGGTTGATGTTTGAAAAATTAGCCCTCTACTGCAACAGCTATGCTGAACTGATACCTGTGTCTTTTGTGTTAGGTAAGGTTGCAAAAATGTGAGAGAAATCATGTGAATAGTGAAGTCTCTGTTTATTTGTTAGTTAACTGCCTCTTATACAGCAAGCACTAGCTTAATGCTTCGGGCAGAAAATTCAAATGGTGTTTCTGGTCTTCTATATGATCTTTTAAAAGTGAAATAAGTATTAATTAAATAGTGTTTAATGAAACCTATTAAACCAAAATCCACTTGAACTGGCTGTGTCTCATTTATAGTCCATTATCTCCAGTGGATCCAACTCTCTTCATTTTCATCAGAGGCAAGATAGAGATTAAAATATAGGTCTCATTTTTGTTGAGTTCACCTCCTGGTAGCTTCAGGGACAGATCCTTCATTTTTATATTGGTAACATAATGGAAGCAAGTTAATGTTTTCTTCTTCCAGATTTTTTCTTGCAGTAATAATGAGGTTTCTCACTCTGGGTTTTATCCAAAGATATGACTTTAATATCCTAAGCTTTCAGGCTCCCCCGGAGCCTATCCTCAGAGGATACAAACACTACCTGGGCTCCCTACAATAGGTACCAATAAACACAAACACATTTTACATGCATCAGGTCTTGTGTTAGTACTTGTTGTGTATGGTAGTGTTTGTATCCTTTGAGGATGGGCTCCAGGGGGAGCCTGAAAGTTCAGGATATTAAAGTCATATCTTTGGATAAAAAAACAGAGTGCGAATCCTCATTATTACTGAAAGAACACAGGAGCTGCATCTTTGCATGAAAAAACATGAAGATTTTTTTCTTCTGCTTCCCACTTAGTGCAGCCTGAAGGTTTTACTGCTTATTTTAAAAAGATCACAAGAACTGGGAGAGTAGAAGAAAGATGAATTATTCTATTTTTTTTTTAATTTATAGCATGTATAATGATTGCAAACTTTTCCCTATTGCAGAATGTTTTCATACTGCAAAACAATTTTGCAGTGCCTCTTTATTTATGACTAATATTTTTATCTTCAAATGGTTAAAAGGCTGAAAAATGGATAATACTTCTCAGCAATAACTTAATTGAAACATTACTGATCCCCTCCTCTCCCTTCTCTTTTCCTTTACTCTACTTTACTTGTCTTTGAACTTAATAAATTTGACTTTTTTAAAAAAATTAAACATTACTGACACCATTCTACTATTCAGGCAACTATTTCTCCCAGCCAAAATCTTTGTGATAATAATTTTGGTTATTATTATATATTCTGAAAACAAATTTGGGGCTTTCATCAAAGCCTTATTTTTGTTAGAAAAGCACATGTATTCTGGACAATTAAATACAAAAAGTTGGATTCTGTCTGCAGGTAACTGATTGATTTTTAATTGTGTCCTCTTTCCTTTCTAGGCTTTTATGTAACTTTAGTGGTATCTCGCTGGTGGGGACAGTACGAGAGTATCCCATGGCCTGACCGCATTATGAATCTGGTTTCAAGTGGTGTGGATGGGAAGGATGAGTATGGTCGTCTTTTGAGACGCACACTGATGCGCTACATCAATCTACTGAGTGTGCTGATCTTGCGCTCAGTCAGCACTGCAGTCTTCAAGCGGTTTCCCAGCATGGAACATTTTGTGACAGCAGGTAGGCATTGCCAAGACAACTCACTGGTGGCTAACTAGTTAGGATAAAAATGCATTGGAGGTTGGTGCATCCCCTAATGTTGCTCCTCAGAACTCTAAAGTTGATTGGACTTCCTTCAACAGTATGTCCTTCAGATGTAATAGACTGTGATCCTGAGCAGACCATCTAGCAGGAGATGATGGAAGATATATTCCAGTATTTCTGGGGAGACAAGGTTAGGAAAAAATGGCTTTTCAGACAATGAGAGTAAATAAGTAATGTCTATTGATTATAGTTCCATCCTGTTTGCCTTTTCTCCAAAGGATTCAAAGCATCATACCTGATTCTCTCTTTACCTATTTTATTCTAAAAAAAAGTAGCTAAGAAAGAACAATATTGCTTGCCAAATAAGCCCACTCAACAAATTATAAGACTGTGGCAATTTAAAATGGTCTTTGCCTGATACTCTGTCCCTAACGCTGCCTCTCAGTCTCACATTCAATCAATGAAATTGGAGGATTCAGTCATTTGGAACAGTTCCAGTCTGTCAGGTACAAACAAGCAGACACACATGTTCAGCGTTCAAACGTTCAACTTTATTGGCTTCTGGCTATAATATAAGAATCTCTCTAGACTGGCAGTTTTCACCTGAGAATTACTAGATAAAGCTCTAAGGTATTCAGGGAGGTCCCAATTGAGCCCTTTTATGCTTACATAAAGAATCCAGGCTAATTCTGTACTTGAGCTCTCCTCCCTGCTGGGATGGTTGCTCTCCAACACAGATGTTTATAGTGAATCTCAGAATGCAGATCATAAATAACTGGGTTTGATTTCCTACAGGAGAATATTACTGAATCCTTCTGAAGTTTATAACAGACAGTTCCCGTTGAATACTATCACTTAAAAATTCAGGTGCTTAATATTCCTGAAGCATCTATTAGGTCTTGCTGGTTTGGGTCCCTCCTGTGGAATACTCTGCGGAATGGGTGCTTTGGTCTTCTGTCCCCAAATCCATACTTGATAGCACCATTATATCTGTCTTTCTGTATCCATCTTTGTCTTTTTTACATAATTCTCAGCAGATCAATACCTTTATTCCCTTTATAAATTTTAAATTGTCCTTAAAGGATCAAATCTTTCCCTTTGTTGTTGGATCCCCTGCAGTCCTATACTTACCATAGATTGACCTCCTGGTTAAGCTTGAGAATTGTACCCAACACTCAGAACTGCCTCCAAACAAAAAATATTGTTATATACTTTTAAAAATAAGCAGATCACCACAGAAAGATTTTGTAGTCCCCCTAGGCATGAAACCTAGTCATGATAGGCCCTGCCGCCCAGAGAAGTGAGTTGTTCTGCCTCAGGAGGTATGACTTGCTCAGGTTGGCTGCTTAGCTTCGTAAACACGTTAGAGGCAGGGAAACAAATCTGCAACTCTGCTTCTCTGTCAGAACTGGAATTTAATTAGATTTCCTGATCTCACGAATTCCAATGAAATGAAGTATCTGTTGAAAGATCAACCCAACCCCAATAAAGATGGATACATGAGCATCAGATTAACAAGCAAAAGAGAAATTAGTTCTTTGTGTATGATTCTCAAATACAATTTCTAGTACTGCGGCATTATCTAGTGGCCATTCTTCATTCTATTTCTGCTTTTAATCTCTCTTTGCTGTTATTCCCCTCCCTTTTGGCTTGGAAACTTTTAGTTTCAAAAATAACTAATTTTCAACAGTGCCCAAAGGTGTGACAAATATAAACCAGCAGCTGACAAACAAGAGAGCTGAAATCTGAAAATATCATTTGTCACTAAGGGACTAGGAACTCTGTAATAAAATTCAATGTTAGTGTAAAACGAAATATATAATATGTATTTAAGAAAAATGAAAAGACTATTCAACAAGATTTTTTCCTCTGAAATTCAGTTCATGAAGTCCAGTTTTACAAAGTAGCTAAGGCAATTGGAAGTACTGTAATTGTTTTTTTCCTTCCACTCAGTGGGAGTAAAATGTCAGAGATCAAATAGGAGTGAGAGTCCCATTTACCTTCAAGCCCTGTGGTCATAATCATAAATCTCTGTGTGTGGATCTACACTTTATGCTAAGCCACAATGGATTTTGTTGTGGCTTAGTGAAACGTGAAAATGCAACTACAGTATTGTAATTTAACAAAACATGGCTTAAAACAATGTTTGAACTTGTATTTGGGAATGACCTGGGAGACAAGGGAAAAACCCATAGCTAGGGGAATCATCAGAAAAGATACAGCTTAGCCTGTAGCAGGAATGTGGGCATAGCAAACGTTTAAAAAAGTCCCTTCTTAGTTTCTAGGTTGTAAAGGGAAAGATACACTATATTTTCAAACTTGCACAACGAAGAATTTACTGTGAACATCTTGTACAAGAGCAGAAAGCAGTTGAAAACAGAGAATTTTGTACCTTGAAAAACAGGTTTCTGTTGAAAGAAAAAAAAAGTATCTGATTATTATAGTAGCAAAACTAGGTGAATTAAACTGAAACAGACAATGTGAAAAGAAAGAAAGAAATAGCATTTCTGGAATGTGCACAAATTCTAGACTATTTTAACCCACAGAAATTATAAAAAAATATACAAAATGTAATAAATTTATACAAATTTACTGATACACATTGTACGAAGTTTCAGGATTCTACTTTTCTTGGAATGCAGTGTATAGAATACACAGAAATATACATTATTTCTTTGTGTTAGATCAGTTTTCCTATACTCTGTTTCACATAACAATATTTGAAAAAAATGATCTTATTATACATATTCTAAAGTCTTCCTTTTCGCATTCCTTGTTTCATCCCAAAGAATAAAGCTCTGTCTCTGGCTGGGTAATATCTAATTATTGCTGGAGGAAGTGACCTATATCTTCCTGGTGAATGAGAATCTGATCTAAGCAAAGTTTTAGAAAAACAGTTCATTATAATTTTAACAGCAAGAAGGTGGGCGGGTACCAAGGGCACAACATACCTACCTTACCAGCTGAGCCAACTAGTAGACGACATAGATTCAAAAAGAACAAGGAAAACAGACTGGTTTAAACTGGACATCTGTTCCTCAATGGAAGTGAGTCAATTAGTCAGCCAAGCCGAAAGCAGTCAGTTGATGCTCTGTCATCTGCAAAGTGTGATAATAAACTGTGTGGCTTACATTACTTGATTATGAAACAGATGGACCCAAGTCAACAGTGTCATCTTAACACAATCAGGAAAGCATTCACTTTCCCAGATGAACAAAAATAAAACCAGGATGAAGCAAAAAGACACAAATGTGAGATACACAAGACAGGGGATTTGTGAATCTGAAATGTTGCCCATTGGTAGAGATGATGGCAGGTGGATTCATTAAGCTTTTGTTCAGAGAGTGACCCAAAGCACTTTTAAGAGATGATGGGAATGGTAGATTAATGCATGAGCCTATGAGAAGGGATATTGCAAATATGACTTCAGTGTGTACTGACTCTCAGCACTTCATAATCTACTGACCGCTAGATTTAGTAGAGTATAAATAGATAGTTAAGAATTTACTCTGTGTTCCTTCTTTAGCTCTTACTGTACTTTGCCCATGAGTTTTCTAACTTTTTGTTCTTTCAATTCTCACTTGAAAAGATATATGTAGTTAGTTGGAGTTAGGCTTTAGCCAGTCCTCCATGTATTTTCTTCAGTAAATTTTTATCACCCTTTCTATCTATGTAGGCCTAATGACATCAGAAGAGCACAAGAAGTTTGAGAGTTTAAATTCAGCCCATAATAAGTTTTGGATCCCATGTGTCTGGTTCTCAAGCTTGGCAGTGAAGGCACATAATGAGGGGCGAATCCGTGACAGTGTACTCCTCCAGGGCATCTTGAATGTGAGTTAGATATATACCAGGTGTGTTATGCTCTGAATTCATTAACTGGCCACTTTTAGCTTCTATCAGAGGAGAAGCACTAGTAAAAGAGCTGTTATAATTCAGCCTTCTCCATGCTCGCGGCCGCCTCTTGTAAGACAGGGTGTACAACAATTTAGATTTGAAAGTGAAAAAGAAATTTGGATTATTTGGGGACTCTCACAGAGCAATTGTCAGTGAGTTCTTATTTAGATGTGTGGACTTCAACTCCCAGAATTCCCCAGCCAGCATAACCAAAACTGGCTGGGGAATTCTAGAAATTAAAATCATACAACCTAAAGTTGCTGAGGTTGAGAAACTCTGCTATAGACTAACAAATATGGATAGCATAACATGAAATCTAGAATCAGAGTGGCCTTTGGTGCAAAGGAAAGTGGGGGATTAATGTAGAGAAATTATCAAGTTCTTCCTGTATCTTTCCAATTCTAAACTGAAAAAAATATTTCTTGTGGAACAAGACTGTTTGTGTTCATTTTTATTCTCTCTAGGGCCAAAACAGCTTGATCTAAATAACTTTGGTAATTCACATTTTTCACATTTCCAAGATTGCTGACAGATATGTGGATAAAAAATACTGAATGTAAGTCCTGTGGAGAAACTTTATTTCCTCTAATCGTACTTGTCCTTCTTTCCAACAGGAAATGAACATGTTGCGCAGCCAGTGTGGGCGTCTCTATGGATATGACTGGATCAGTATTCCCTTGGTCTACACACAGGTGAGAATTGGACTTCAACTATATTTTTTTTCTTTGACTGCAACTAGAATTACATCCCATTTATGTATAAAAGAAATATATGTTGTATGTATCTTATATTAGGCCTTTCTTACTGCTCAGTTGAACTGCTGACTAAGATCCTGCAAGGCTGGTGCATTTTGGGTTCCTTCAATTAAAAATGTCATCTATTGAGACCTTGGAAGTATCCTTCTTTAGAGTAACACCTGTCCTCTGGGATAATATTCCCCCCCAAATTTAGATGGCTTCCACCTTATTGTTGTTAGAAGGGCCATGAAGACCTGTATCTTAACCCAGGCTTAGGTCAAAATAGAGTGAGACTCCTTGCTTCATTGTGCTTTTCATCTTTTATCTGTATCTTTTCTTGATTCTGTTGTAATTTGATTGTTGTGAGCCATTCAGAATTGTTGAGAGTCAAGCAGCATACAAGTTTCAGAGGAAATGTCTTGTTCCTATTGCAGATCCCATGGCTTGATCCCATGGCATGTGCCCATTACTTTTATTTGCCTCTGTTTCTGGTCATTGCCACTCAGTTGACTTCCTTCCAAGTGAAAGGGTATAAAGCCTAACAGATTGAGATATGGTTGGATGGTGCTGGAATAAGAAGGAAAACTACTTTAACACTAAGGCAGTTTTATTTATGGGCTGTAGGGTTGAGATAAGGGCAACATCAGGGGCATAGAAAAAAAATATTGCTAAAGCATATTTATGCCACAATTAAGAGCAAGTGGAGAATTGCCACTGTGTATTTAAATCAGAATGGTTACATGTGCTGATGTTATTCAGTCATTCAGTCATGTCCAACTCTTTGCAAACTCACAGACTGCAGCACGCCAGACCTCCCTTTCCTACACTGCTTCCCAGGGTCTGCCCTGTCTTTTCCAGTGAGTCCTCTCTTTGCATTTAGTGGCCAAAGTATTTGAGCTCAGCTTTAGTACTTGTCCTTCCAATGAACAATCAGATTGATTTCCTGTAGGATTGTCTGGCTTGATCTCCTTCCAGTCCAAGGGACTCTCAAGAGTCTTCTCCAGCATCACAATTTGAAGGCCTCAATTCTTCAGCGCTCAGCCTTCCTTATGGTCCAACTCTCATAGCTATACATTACTACTGGGAAAACCATAGCCTTGACTGTACAGACCTTTGGCAAGGTGGTGTCTCTGCTTTTTAATCCGCTGTTTGCCTTAGCTTTCCTCTGAAAGAGCATCTTTTAATTTCATGGCTGCAGTCACCATCTGCAGTGATCTTGGAGCCCAAGAAGGTAAAATCTGCCACTGCTTC
>JANHZU010008453.1:177134-194763 GCA_032468055.1 Acrochordus granulatus | reverse complement strand
TGGACGGCAAGGAGATCAAACCAGTCAATCCTACAGCAAATCAACCCTGATTGCTCTTTGGAGGGACAGATATTGAATCTGAAGCTCAAGTACTTTGGCCACATAATGCATTAGAAAAGGTGGTGATCTGGGAAAGATTGAAGGCAAAAGGAGAAGGGGACAGCAGAGTATGAAATGATTAGATAGCATTGCAGACGTGATTGGTGTGGATTTGGGCAGAGTGGGAGACAGGGCTGGTGCACTGTGGTCCATGGGGTCTCAGGGACTCAGACGCAACTGAGCGATTGAACAACAACAACAGTTTAGGAATATGTGTAATGTCAGAAATATTTAACAAGAAAAAGGAGTGATACAGGTGCATAAAATGGTTGCGCATTCAAATGCTTATTGTGTTTATACTGAACAAAGGAAGGAAAGTGATTCAAGTGACATAGCTCACCCATCTTTTGTAGATTTGCCCTCTGATGGAAAATGACAAAAATTTTGACTTCGTAGAAAAACTCACACTGTTGCAATTTTTCAAATGTCCCCCATCTCTCTTGAAAACTGTGCCATCTTGCAAAAGAACCTCATTTTGGACCAAACATTAAGAAGGCAACTACTAAATCAGAAGAAAAAGGGACCAGGAATGGCTGGTATATACAAATTGTACACATTGAATGTTTTAAGTTCCATATCCCATCTTTAGAATGAGCAGTTCAGAGATCACAGATATAGTGAGAAAGACCACATGCCTCAGGGAGATACTGGACAAAGGTTGTATTCGTGGCAACGAATTTTTATGAACACTTCATAAAACATTTTTATGAACATTTTTATGAACACTTCATAAAAAGTGTTCCAAATATGAACATAACTGTACAAATGAACAACTGCAGAAAAAACTTTAGTTCGCTTTTCTTTTTCTAATGTGCTGAAGGGCGGACTGGTACAGGGAATGTCGTAGGAGCAAGGAGCGTGCTTTCCCCGATCCAGTCCTTTCCAAAGGTTGGGAATTCTCAAGTTGTACCATTTCTGGAGGATGCCATTTGAGAGCATGGGCTTTAAGATCTGAATGTGGCGATGACCACCTTTGGTAATGGTGATTCCTTCGGTAACCACTGGAGGGCCTCCTTGCTTTTTGCTGTAGAAAATACACAGATCGCGAGAGATTTGTCTGCAGAGATGCTGTCTGCTTGTTTTAATGGTTTTCTTTTCTTTTTGTGTGTGTGCGCGCGTGCATTCCGATGCTCTCGATAAGTTTTTTTTTAACTTGTTGCTGTTAGATGTTTTGAATTTTTTAAAGGAGAGATGAGATATTGTATGTGCGTGAATATGTGTGGATTTTGAAGAAGCAGGATAAAGAAAGCTTTTGAGCTTGACTGTTGGAGAAGACACCCAAGTATATCATGGAAACCTAAGAAAAATAAACAAGTGGACCAGGGAGTGAAAGACCAGGCTGAAATTGCCACATTTTGGGCACGCTGCAAAGACCTAACACTTCTAAGAAGTCTATAATGCCAGGGAAAATCAAAGAAAAGATAAGAAGAGGATGGCCAGCACCAAGATGGATGGACTTTATTACAGTGACGATAGGTGTGCTGCTGGAAGAATGCAACAGTGAAGCAGTTTTGATCTTGGTGAAATCTGATACACTTTTCTAGCCTTTCAGTTGGTATTGTAAATGATTCCTAAGGGGTAGGGTTAGCCTGGCACCCATTGGCCACTTTATATCAGTGGGAACATACTCCCTTGCCTCTGTCCCTTGGGTTTTGTGTCCCAGAGCCAAGCAACAGATGAATCTGGTACTTTCAATCTGTCCTCTCTCTTGTACATGCCAGATCTCTGAGTCACTAT
This sequence comes from Acrochordus granulatus, assembly GCA_032468055.1. Taxonomy (NCBI): domain Eukaryota; kingdom Metazoa; phylum Chordata; class Lepidosauria; order Squamata; family Acrochordidae; genus Acrochordus; species Acrochordus granulatus. Next base: position 192,927 of record JANHZU010008453.1, on the reverse strand, counting down.
CCAGTTTAAAAATCTAGATCAACGTGAACAGCTGATGATCAATGGAAGCACTGGAGGAACTGCACAGTGAAGCAAGCAAAGAAAAAAAAAATCTCCCTGTGCCTATCAGTTGTTTGGGGCACTGCTTTTAAATTCTAGGTTAGCGCTCTTCTAAATAGCATTCATCCCACGTCTAACAGGATCAGAATTGACAGGCATGTTGAGAATTATATTATAAAGCAATAGCAGGGAAGTTCTCTCTCCCCCCCCCACCATGAAGCCTCCCCTATTTATTAGGTATCTTCAACTCACACAACCCTTTGAATGCACCCAGAGTAAATTCTTGCACAAAAACAGAGCAAATTTTGACTGATGGTTAATGCTGATGGTCTAGCTGTCTGCCAAGACCTGTTCCTCCCAGGGTTATCCTGCATTAAGGAGAATGATTGATGGATATTTTCCCATCAGTTAGTGACATTTGGTGGGAGGAAAATGAAACAAAACTGGAGGAGCTCTAAGAATCCCTATCCTTTATATGATCGATATGCTATCAGTAAAGACAGCACTGCGTGCCAGTTTTGTGTGTAGCAAGATAGAGATTGCCAGTGAGGATACCAGAGGTCATACTAGCATAGTTTTCTCCCAGATCACGTTCTGGTGAACAACACTTTGACTTGGCTATGAGGAAGTGTATAGTATAGCATCAAAATCAAAGGCAATGAAGGTGGAAAGGAAATACATTTCCATAGCTTAAATGTTTAAATTTTATTCCTGTCTTTGGTTTTTGATCCACATCTTCTGTAGACTAACTTACTGACCTATGAAGTCTTATAATCAAAGCAGACATATGGGAAACCAAGCCTTGCTTGTGAACTGCAATTCTTCTACTGTTAGCTTCATTCTTACCTGTGTGTTTTCATAGCTTAACAAACTCCATTTGTATTCTATTATGTGAATGTTGCCGAGAAGTTGTGAGGAGTTGCCGGCTTTGAACTCTCTTCAGCCATTGAGCCAGGAGATAAATAGATGTTTTAGGAGATGTGTGGGGTGCATAGGCGCTCCTATGCTAGGCAGACGAAACCTAAAAAAATTACACTAGAGTTGTTAGTGCCAGAATATAGGGAGTCCTTAGTGCCAGAATATAGGGAGCAAGACAGAGAGCCCTCTGATTTTATAAACTTGCCTAAGAGAGGACTCATTTAGATTCACTTCAGGAGGTGGGTGTTGGTCCTGAATTTCTGGAAATAAATTTTGGTGATTGTCATTAAAAAGGATACACCAAGCACAGAAGATCTATTTAATAATTCTTGTATCTAGGTTTGGTATGCAAGATGATGGGACTGGAGACAGAGCATGCTAATAAATCTCATACTATTCCTATTACCCTGGAAGATGATAGTCAGCAAAGCAGAAGTTCCTTTGTTTGTGAGTGTTCTCCTATACAACTTCCATTTCAGGAGAGCACTCAACTACCTGATACTGTATTTATTTCCTTCAGCACTGGTCTATAAGGCAAGGCTGGTTCTCCTTAGTAATCTTCTCCATGTGTTAATCCATATACTGTAGTTGCATGCCTGTATGAAGACTGATTGGTATAAATCAGTCTTTCTGTACTGAGAACGTGGAGATGGTTCCACAACTGACAGACATGGGGAGAATTCCATCCATAGTTCTTCAGGTACTCTGTATGCCAGATCTAATCCTTTAAATCTGTTCTTCACTTCCACTAAATATTCATAAGGGGTTTCACTGAGGTCATACCTAAATGGCATATTGGTTTTCCTTACTTTCTTTAACTTAAGCCTAACTTTTGTAATAAAAAGCTCATGATTTGAGCCACAGTTAGCTCCAAGTCTTGTTTTGAATGACTATAATCAATCTGATTTTGGTACTGACCATCTGGTGATGTCTCTGTATAGAGTCACCTCTTAGGTTGTTGGAAATGTGTATTTGTTATGATGAGCTTGTTCTCTTGACAAAATTCTGTGAGACTTTGCCCTGCTTCATTTTGTATTGCAAGGCCAAACTTGCCAGTTGATCAGGTTATCTTTTGACTTCCTACTTTAGCATTCCAATCCCCTATGATGAAAAGGACATCTTTTTTTGGTGTGAGCTCTATAAGGTGTTGCAGGCCTTCATAGAATTGGTCAACTTCAGCCTTTTCAGCATCAGTGATTGGAGCATAGACTTGGATTACTGTGATGTTAAATTGTTTGCCTTGGATTTGAACTATTTCACCTATTTGATTCCTCACTCTTTTATTGACTATGATGGCTACTCTATTTCTTCTGAGAGATTCTTGTCCACAGTAGTAAATATAGTGATCATCTGAATTAAATTTGCCCATTCCTATCCATTTTAGTTCACTGATTCTCAAGATGTCAACGTTCAATCATGTTCAAACATCTCATGTTTGACCACATCCAGCTTACCTTGATTCAATAGATATTACATTCCAGGTTTCTATGCAATATTGTTCCTTACAGCATCAGACTTTTCTTTCATCTCCAGATACATCCACATTTGGGCATCCTCCTTTCAGCTTTGGCCCAGCCACTTCACTCTTTCTGAAGCAACTTGTAATTGCCCTCCACTCTTTCCCAGTAGTATATTGGACACCTTCTGACCACAGGGGCTTATCTTTTGGCATCACATCTTTCAGCCTTTTGTTACTGTTCGTGGGGTTTTCTTGGCAAGGACACTGGAGTAGGTTGCCATTTCCTTCTCCAGAATCCATATTTCACCAGATGTCCAGAAACTCCAACATCTAGTTGTTGACCCGGACAACAAGCAAGCCTTTACGGATTTCTGTAAATTACATCTCACGATATTTTTTAAAGAAGGGAGACACTCTTTATCTGGCTTCTCTGATGAGATCTAACCAGCATGGTTCAACCTCTAGCATTTTCCTTAGAACATAGAACCCCATAACCATGTCACAGTAGTGCCTCAATTGTCACAAAATAAGTACGGACACATATCAGAGGACATTTCATGACTTTCCTACAGGTCATGCTTTCTCTGGAATCTTAAGAGCAATTTCTTAGCTATTGGCAAACCATCTTATGGCTTTTAATGATAGCAACCTCCATGCAGAGAACACTGTTATCATATTTAGGCACCAGGCTGATCAGTTGTTTACCTCCACCCAAACCACAAACTACTGTGTAGATAATTAACTTTAGATTCTACTGTCCAGTGGAAGCAGAATCCATTTCTTGTGGATCCATAAGTTTAATAAGAAATTTATACTCAGCATAGCTAATTGTCTAGCAATTCAGAATGCAAAGCAGATAAAAACAAGATCTGAGATCCATAATAATTTGTTTTGTGTTGAAAGTCACAGTATTTATGGAAGCCGCACCACTTGTGGAGAGTTTTTGTTACTACAAACTGGACTGAGTAGAGTGGACGAAAGGCAACATGTGGCTTGCAGTTCTCCAGGCACCTATACATTCACCGTTCCTTTCAAGATAAGGCAGCACTTGGTTCCTCTGCCCATTTCACCTCCATCTTTTTGTTTACATCTTTTTCTTACTGACTGGGTATTCTGTTTGTTCTTGTGGAAAAAGTAAAGAGGAAATAGCAGAAACTACTGCTTTTATCTGCTTAATTAAACAGATAATTGTGCAACAAGGCAGCCTTAATGTGATATAAAACAATAAGTTTTGCCACAGTATACTAGCCCGAGCTCTAAATAATGGTTTTATTTCTAGTGCACTGTGAATAAATCTCTTATTGCAGGATGGCATTTGACTTTAAGGTGCTAACAAAAGAATTATTAAAAGAACAGCACATTGTCTTGCACGTTCAAATTGTGGAGTCCTTCTGGACTGAACTACACTGATGATGTTATCCAGTCAGGTAATCAAACATCTGCAAGGAAACAACTGAGCTCAGAGAGCATCAAGGAGTCCATAATTCAATCCTGGGCAACATATATACTCTTCTAGAGATACAAATTTATCTTTGGTTGTAGAGATGTAAGCAATGGCAGGAACAAAATTCTGATTCCAGATGTCAATGATGTAGAATGTATATGGAATATTAGCAATGGTAGTCCTAGGAATGTCCCATCTGCAAAAACATAGAAAGAACAAACTTTCTAACTAGAAACTGTAGTTTACTTCAAAATCTGGATTAAGCAGGAGACCCACCGCAAAATGGGAATTAGCTCATCTTTATAGCTTTCCAAAGAATATTTTTTCCTCATGAGAGCAATTCTGTTTTGTTTTAATATTTTATTAGTCCTAGCTGTACCAAAAAAACCTTTATTTTTCCATGAAGGAAGAGAGGGAACCAGGCAAGTGAAGGAAGATATAACATTTAAGGTTGTAATCAGATATTCACTCAGATATATAACATATATATAAGATATAACATTTAAGGTTGTAAATGTAATCAGATATGCACTCAGAATACCAAAGGCAAAGGTTATCCTGAGAAAAGTTTATAACTGAGTTTCATCAGTATAATTTAAATAAGCAAAAGTGAGGGCTATGTGATCTGGTTTGAAGAAGATGTTTACCCATCTGGGGCTTATAGATGACATGACCTTTCAAAAGCACACAGAGTGAAAGAGATGTGACAAGTTGTGCTTGCCGAAGATTGAATTTAACACCTTGAATTAATGGTGTAGATAATGGTATTTCTGCCCCTGTAGAAGTGTTTGGAATGAGTCGTAGTTCAACACTGCTCCTCAATAAAAACTTACCTATACCAGGGTGTTTCAAGAGATCCTAACAATATCTTTTTCTTTAAGGTTGTCACAGTAGCTGTTTACAGCTTCTTCCTTGCATGTTTAATTGGCCGGCAGTTCCTGGATCCAGCCAAGGGGTACCCTGGCCATGAAATGGACCTCTATGTGCCCATTTTCACCTTCTTGCAGTTTTTCTTCTATGCTGGCTGGCTAAAGGTCAGTTCAAATGGGGGTTGTCCTTCCCCAGGAAACTTCTGTTTCTGGAGCTATATTATGTTATGCATTAGGTAGAACCAATTCAAAATTCTGATAAGTTTCAAGTAACATGTAATGGTGGCATTATTAAATACAGGCATGCCTTTTTATATACTATGAAGTACACTATGAAGGGAGAGTGATTTAGACTTTTTAAAGGACTATGATGTAGCCTCTTCATCTACTCCTCTTGTACCCCAACAGTCCTTAGCTTTAGCAGTGTTTTTTTCCAGGCAGTTTCTAAACTCAGAATTAAAATTGATAAATAGTTGAAGAAGATGGGAAATCTGCAAGGTCTTCTAATAAGTAAAAATATTGTTGCTTCCTTCTCTAAGATTCTTGGTTTACCCTACTCAACTAATATGAATTATTGACAGTGAGATAGGTGGGCTAAAATTTGATGAATAAATAACATAAATAAATAATCTTATTCCTTCTTCCACTATCAGGTAATGTCACTTAAAATATAAAAGTGCAATATATTTTGCTGGACCACCACTGAATTTGTTCTGATCTTTCCCTTATTCCCATTTCACAGGTAGCAGAACAGCTCATCAATCCATTTGGGGAGGATGATGACGACTTTGATACCAACTGGCTTATTGACAGGAATCTACAGGTGAGATTTAGAATATGTCTCTTTGAGATGGTTCATAATATACAAGTTTAGAGGAAGAAATTATAGCATACATCAGAATTTAATCTATATTCCTTTTCAGCAGTTCAATAGCTGCCTAATATTCAAAGGAAACAGGGTCTTGAAAACTCCTCCCCATTGAGCATATTACTTGTCAGGTGTGATGTTACCCTGCCATAAAAACTTCTATATTCCTATAGTAATTTCATCTTTTCAACATATGTTATTTTACTTCCTTTCTATGGATCAATTATTTCAGAAAACCTGAAGCTTCCATACAGAGTTCTGGCTGAGCTTTCTTTCATGCTTTCTTAACCTATTACTCATTCTTGTCATTCACGAGGTCATATTATTTTTTTCTGCCTCCAACAGGACTAACTCCACCTGCCTTACTGCTTGGAAAGAGCTGTGCAGCTTATGAAACATGTAGTCATGAACTGAACTTTAGAAGTTTAACAAGCCTCCTAGTTTTGTTGCCAGCTTGGGGCTGAAAAGCTTATCAAGCCGTAATTCATTCTTATCTCAGTGGAGAACTCCATTATCTTAAGCTATCCGGTTACTAAATTGCAGAAAACATGTCTGTAATTGCTTCTTAGATTTCAGCTGTTCCCAAATTATTAGAAATGGGTGCTTTCTCAGAAAGGGAAAAATAAAGAACAAACACATTAACCTACTATGGCTGAGTCAGTGTGCCATACCTTGGCAGGTCTCCCTTATGGCTGTGGATGAAATGCACCAGGACTTGCCAACGCTACAGAAGGATCCGTATTGGAATGACTCAGACCCCCAGCCACCTTATACTGCGGCAACAGCAGAATATAAGCGGACATCTTTCCTTGGGTCAACCTTTGACATCAGGCAAGTGAAGCTACAGAAAATAACCACAGGGATCCCTTTCCTGCCATAGAAAATACATCTGCAGGGGCCATTTGCTTGTGGAATATGACGACACGATAAATGTATTTGCCTTTCTAGTGTCACGGGAGGACTTGAACAGCATTGCAGTATGAATTAGACTTGTTCAGGGCTCCAGCCAACCATGCCAAGCCTAGATATGATTACTTCTTCTCCCTCCCTGAGTCCAATAGCAAGAAATAATTCCACACACATCAAGCATGTTAATTTTTATTGGACTATTTAGAGCTCCTTCCACTGTTCTTTGCCACAAATTTATTTTTTCTATACATTCTACTAAAAACATTAACAGTGTTAAAGATTAATGCATCTATTTTGGATGTACTTGTTATTTTGCTGCAACCTGATTTATATTGCGCCTCTGAAAAATGTACTACTGTTGCAAACCTTGGGATTCCCCTGGAACCTTCTTGTACTTGGGTGCCACTATTTTGTCTACATTAGGATTCACAATCAAGTGAATATATAGTATATCAGATTGACACATCTCCATATTTTACATCAGATTAGCAACCCAAATTGTTTTATTTAACCAGTTTGAGACAATGGGAAGTTTTTTCAGATGATACCCATTGCAACAACTTCATTCATTCAAACTCAATTTTGTGAAACTTTTTATCAAATTACTAAAGCAAACTGTTTTCTTTAGCCGTATTCAAGCTTTCTTCTTGATCTCTTCATAAAACAAACATTGCTATCCAAGAATATCAAGTTATTTACTGCCAAATAAGATTGTATCTAAAAAGACTATGCTACAAGTCCTGAAGGACAGAAATATCACATGTCCCAACGTTCAGCTTTTTTTGCATATTTAATTGTTCACGGGGGGCGGGGTGTTAAGCACAACTTTGTTCATAGTTAAATTGCCCAAAGCAGGATCAGCCCTATTTAATTAGGCAGAATCAGGCAGTCTCCTCATGCAGCTAATATGGTATAACATGAAAGAGAAGCAAATTATTAAATTATTCCATTGTAGGAATAGCAATAATATTGTTCCTGCTTGGTGGTTGGGGAGGCACTTATAAGCTTCTCTGCCAAAATAACTTGGCCCAGCAATCTTGAACTGATTTTATGAAATATGCAGTACTGTTGTATGCATTTAATGGAGTTAATTTTATACTGCATGGATTTTCCAATTGGAAGCCCCTTAGAATTTCTCAGTTAAAAAAAAGTAGTTGATTGTGAATACCAAGTGATACGCATGTATACATATGTGTACATATATATATATATATATATATACACATATAAATTTGAGAGCACGTTGCTGCTCTGCCAAATGTCTTAGGCAATCAAGAATGATGAATAATATCAACAAGCACAAAGCTGGCCTGGATAGGCACACCTGTGAGTTTCTTGGCCTGCTTCATTTCCTCCTGAGTACTGATTCTCACTTGTTTCCCTATCTTCTCTCCTATCATTCTCTTCCCTAAGAGGAAGATGTAAAGGGAGCAGCAATGATAGGAGGAATTGAAGAAGGGGATGCACTTAGCTGCTTCTGCTTATTGGCTTTCAGTGAGCAAGCACTGGGAACAATAATGGGGAGGGATAAGCAAAAGCAACTGCTCTGAGAAAGAGGTAGAGTTGCATAGCCAACACTGAAGGACAGGAGGCCCACCGAACCTGGAGATGGTGCTTCTGAGAATCACCATGGTTGGAAACAGAATGTTCATGTAACATTTCCTCCCCTTCCTTGTGTATAATTTTCTTTCCTCCACTGTGCTTTGATCATTAGAGTCACTGGTTTGATAAACAGAAATGTATGGAGAAGTCTAAAGTATTGAAGTGACTCTTGGGGTTTATGTTTGCCATTGTCACCTCCCCTGCCTTGAATGAAAAGTGTTGATTTGTCTGATCATATCAAGTGCAATATTCCAGCTGCACTCTTCCTCCCCACAAAGCATCCACTGCAGACCTTTGAGTTCAATTATTTTTTTCCAATCCCTCATTGTGTTCTACTATCTGTTTCCTTCTTCAGCATGCAGAAGGAAGAGATGGAATTCCAAACCCTGGAAAAAATCAAAGAGAATGAGGAAGCAAATCACTCAACCCCATTGTTGGGGCACATAAGCCGCTTCCTGAATGTACAATCCCCCAGTTTTACCAGGTCACCAAGAATGAGCCTGATATGTCGGAGGAATGAAAATGTCCCTCCTTCTCCTTATTATGCTTATATGGATGGGATTAAACCTGGGAACCCCCAAAGTACTAACCAGCTAAGGGGAGACAGCTCCCCACGAGGCTTCAGTTCTCAGGATCAATGGGACACTGCAGCCAGTAAACTGAAAGACTTTGATGCCTTCACATCAAGCCCTTTTTATGAGAGACCTGGATTCTACAGTGCTCCTCAGACGCCCATCAGCTCAATCCCAGTGATCTTTCCATCCCAGTGTCAAAACCGAAAAAAACCTCCTGCCCTTTCCAATATTGTTGCCTGTCCCATTTTTCTGAGGGACAACAGTACCAACCAGTCTCCTCGCAAAACCAGGGATATGGACAGAAGTGAGAACTTGCTTGGCTCAAAACCAAAAGAAACTTTTTTGTGGCCAGCTGAGAAAACTCCTATTTCAGACTCAATAGTCATGTCAGTTAAAGAAGATACAAAAAACATAAGCAGCTTGTCAAAAGAAACATCCCCGCTCGGAAGTCCAGACAGAGCTCTGTCCACAGGGGATTCGGTAAGCACCAAGTTCTCCTTTGTTGAGTGTGAAAGCCCTGAGACGCAAACCAGTTTCAAGAGCATGAATAATGAGAAAAGCCACCAGCAATTTCCAGATAACACAACAGCTCCAGACCACTCCAGCTTCCTTAATCTTCACGTCAAGACTAATAGCAATGGCCCTGCTACTTTCTTTCCCTTCACCCCTTTGACTCTCCCAGGGCTTGAGACACCTCATCTGAACAAAGGAAATGCTGTTGTTGGCCCTGGTTCAGAAGCTTCTCCTGGAATTACAGAGCGGGATACTTCTGCTGCTTCTGGAACTGCAAGTATTTATTACGCCAAGGAGCATAGAAAGACCACCAGCCCCTCACCTAATGATTCTGGCATCTCTCTAGCAGAAAGAGACTTTGTAGGATTAATGGAAGTGATCATGGAAATAAGTGAGAATACAAATGAAGGGAAGGGAGACAAGGGACAATACAATTAAGTGGGCCCAGAGTCTTTTCATATAGATGCTGTGAGAAAGGTTGCTCTATTGTTTTTAAAACTGTTATTCAGCTTTTTAAGAGTGGCAGAAGTCCACGCTGCAGACTACAAAACAAGTGGAATGTCAGCATTACGTTGCACAGTTCATTCTATAATGACATATATGCTGTCATTAACAAGCAAGTTAAGGGCCATTCATGGAATGTCAGCATCACAGAGCTAAGGAAGTTAACTCTAATTTCAGCAGTTATATTGCTTCCATATTTAATCTTTTGTTTGCTATTTTATTTGAAAGTACCAAAGAATGAGACCTTGCTGCCAGTGCTGCAAGCGCATATCCCACTCCAGGGAGAATGTTGGAGAGTGAATTTAACTGGGATAAATCAAATAATCCAAGTGTACAGTTCCTTTTCTAAGGAAGCAATGGCTTTTCTCCCATTAGCATACTTACAAATGAGATCTCTTCTTGTGAATATATAGCAGTGTTTCAACTGTTCGGGGAATGCAGTTCTACCGGCTTAAGACAATTTGAAAATAAATGGGTAAGCAGAAAGACTGGAAGCAAGACTGGAAAAGTTTAAGGGATTTACAGTACGTTGGGCTGTCTAGATCAATGGCAGAAAGGAAAACAGTGCAGTTGCCTGGCAGAGCTTGTTTACAGTATATAATGAGTAGGTATCACATTGTACTTTCTTCTAAGCAAAGGATTAGCAAGAGAAAGTCATTCTTTTAATACTTTTCATGCACATTTCCCTATAATCTATTTGTGAAAAACACGTGAAGTTGAAACCAACTGAAGTTTCAGTTCCTTTTAACTAAATTGCATAGATGGAAAGCAGACAATAGTACCAGACTGGTTGTGCCAGTAACAAATGTAATCAAACTTCTGCCAGAATGGAATTATTGCCAAAATAACTGCAACCAAGGAAATGTGTGTGCACACGTGCACACACACAGGCCTTCAAAAGCCAGTCTGGTAACTGCCTGAACAGGTTCCTGGAGTTTTCCTGGCAACATTTTCATACTTTTTTTTAGGGCTGAGACAAGGTCATCAACCCCAGGTCACTCATCTCGTTTTGTGCTTAAACTAGAACTTGAGTCTCCTGGTTTCTAGCCTGCTGCCTTGACCATTACACTTGTGGCTCTTTTTCATGTTACAAACCTTGAAAGGGGCTTTATAGTTCCCTAGAGACACAGTGAAAATATCCATTAACATTCAAATCTTTGCTTATCCTTTCTTTTGGTCTAATAAAACCTTTAACCTTATGTTTTTCAGATGTGATATAGTTGGATGTACATTACTTAGGAGATCTTATCCCTCCCTTAACATCCCAAACTGCACTCCATTTAAAGCATCATACAAGAAATAAGATATTAAATCTTGCTGGGCATCCAGGCTTTAAACTTTCTGCACATAAAATTCTACAAACAGTATGTAATACCCCACAAAGCAATTTGTTTTTAAAGTTAGCATCCTTATTTTAACTTAAACTTGCTTTCAGTTTGCTAATAGCATGTTTTTCTGTTGATGCCAAGCACTGCTTGGTACATTGGCCTAAAATATAGACAAACTATACCATGTTGTGCAACTTAATTCCCACTAAAAATAAGTTTGTGCCTTTATACGGAAGAACTTCTTTTACCCATGGTTATATAAATCCTATTGGTCAAAGTAAGCTGGACATGATGTTTAACAGTTTTTTACATATTTACTAAAGTGCCATCAACTTCAGTGTTTACTCCCAGGTAAACATATAGTAGAGCAAGCTCTGTGCTGTGTATTTTACTGGAATAAAAAAGGAACTTTTATAACTTGCAGCCTTTACAGCTGAAACACAGCTGGCAGAACAAGTTTCATGTTAATCAAATGCTCTTAGAAGAGAAACTGGGTAGTATTGTAAACAGGAATCCAAATATGGGCTGAGGGAGTGCAAATTAATAGAAATGAGCTATGCTTTCAATCTACATCCAAAAAGGTTTTTTGCATTGGGTGTGGTGTTAATGCCTCCTTAAAGAAACCATATCCATACCCTCTCTGAAACACATTTTCACCTTTGGATCCAAACCAGAGCCTATTACTTCATTTATAGGAGAATTCTGATTGCTGTTTTGAGTACCTCATTAAAATTTTTACTCAAAAGATACTGTAGCACAACTGGAATCAAGTAGAACCTAGTCACTTTATTGGTCATGAGTTATAACACATAAGAACAAAAGTAGATTTTTTACAATTATGGTAATATTAGGGATAAACCAAACAAGCATGCAAAATTGATGAGGACAAAAGTCCCAATGCAGCATTCATGGGAGTTTTTTAGTTCTCACTGTCACTTTCTCCCAGAGTGTGCTTGTCAAAAAGATACTCTGCCATTCCAGACTTCGGTGCTCCCATCTTGCGCAAGTTGGTCACATGGTCACCCAGCTCTTTGATGGATTTAACTTGCTCATCCAAGTAGTAAGTTTCAATGAAGTCACATAACTGGGAAACAAAAGCAATATTAGAAACCTATTCTTTCTTCCCACAGGAGTACAAAGTTTTGCAAATAAATAAGAAAAACAAATAATTAGGAACATGAATTACTAAATTAAACCAATGATATTTAAATATTCTACCACAGGCATCCCAGATTCTACAGCATGTACAAATTACCTAGCATACATATACCTGGAAGCCTGGTCAGCAAAATAGAAGAACTTTATCCTTAAGATATGAAAGCAGAGACTAAAATCTTATTTACATGACCATAATGCACACTGAAGACCCATTAGCTCAATATTCTAATTCTCTAGAGACATCAGTGAAATTTGAGCCAATAATTTGCCTCTTACTCTAATTTTTAAAGAAATAGTTACAAGAAAGTCAAATGTTCATAATTTTCAACACAACCAAGGACATTATGCATCACAGCTATGACTTACATGGGGGTCATTTTTGTCAGTTGCTAGCTTGTGTAAATCCAGTAATGACTGATTCACATTCTTTTCCAAGTGCAAAGCACACTCCATCGCTGTCAGTCCATTCTCCCAGTCATCTCGATCTGGTTTCTAATAAAATAAATATATTTTTAAAGCTGAACCACTGGAATTGGAATGATTACAACACCATATTGCCATTTTAAAACAACAGGTTGATATATTAAAAGATGGGTCAGTCAAGGGTACTGAGCCAACACTTATCTTTAAAAAGTTATCACTTATGATCTAAGTTGCAAGACCAAATGTTTTAATAGTGTTTCCAGTTCCTGAACCTGGAATAAAACAGTCATTGACAGAAGTAATTTTACAAACCATGCCCTCCATGACTTTGCTGCCAATAACTGCCGCATTCTTCCCATCTCTCCTCCAACTCAGAATCTAACAACTTGAGCAAAAGTGTAGTAGCCCCTGAAAGGCCCAAAGATGCAAGGTAGATATAGACAAATTGCAGTCCTCCAAATGCTACTCAGTTATACTGGCCACACCAGCTGGTTTGCAATTCAAAGACAACTGAAAGACCAAGATTATCTTAGCTTTGTTTGACGATGTTCTCACAAGAGTTAGGTTTCTTTTAATAAATCAGCTCCCTCAGCTTCACCCATATCCAACGTAAGGTAGTGTTTTTTTGCCTTTTAACACACAGGCATCTTATCTAACTTTAAATGCTTGCGGGTTGATTAAACAAGTGACTTGTCCTGTATGAGCACTACAGAATCAGCTAACACAAAAGCATTTTTAAAGTAAAAACACATTCTTCTTGTACATGTTTTACATGTGTAATAGGGGACATGTGTAGTAATGCTTTTTCCAGTGGTTTTCAAGGTTTTGATCTAGAAAGAACTCTGCAAGTCAGCATGTCTGTCAAGAGCCCCTGCAAGTTCTAAAGGCTCATACAGACTCTTGATCTATGCAGTCTGACCATGGGCAGAGGTAAGCCATGATGGCAAGCTTGTTTGTCATTTACCAGGGAGGTATGCCAAAACCTTATTGTGAGAAGTAATGGGGGTTCTCAAAACTATGGTGATCAAGGCAAGACAGGATCAGCAGCTACATACAATGTAACATCTGAACAGAGCAACTTCAGATTAGCACTTTCAGCAGAGAACCAGTTCAGAGTTCTCATAAGAGTTTCCTGCATACCAAAAGCATTTTAGGTAAAGCAATAAATTCTTGCCTTTTTCCAGGTCTGCTCTGATCACAAAAAATTGCTTTTACATCCCCATGAATTTAAAAGTCACATGAATCTGTTATGTGCAGTTTCCAATAATCAAATTTAATTTGAATTACAACAGATCATTCTCAATTTCTATACAGAGCCCTAAGCAGAGGTATCTCACCAATTATATTCCTGCCATTTTATCTTCCCAAGTACAACCTACCTTGATATCATGTAAGAAGATGCGGCCACCTCTCTTATTCTGCAACTTCATGAGTTTCTCTGCATGTTCACGCTCCTCGTGGGACTGGTGCAAGAAGTACTTGGCAAAGTTCTTCAGGGCCACATCATCACGGTCAAAATAGTAAGACTGAAAACCAAAATACAATCCTTGAACTAGGATAGTCACCTATCCATGTTCATCACAGCAGTTTACATAAGGTAACCCACTGCTAGCAGCAGAATTCATGGGATATATGACATAAGCTCTACCTCTTTTGGACATGCAGTATTACAGACAGCAAAAAGGGCAGGGTTTGCATTACTTCTGATGCAATCTAATCCCTCGCCTCCCTGCAGGTGTTACTTATTACTAGACAATTAGACTGCCTGAGTGTTTATACAATATGAAGTGCTGATACTTCTGTGGAACTGTCATTCAAATCATCAAATTCTCTATAAATCCCACAGCAGCAGGACCTGAAAACTACCTCCAAGTCATGGTAACTAGTTCATTAGGACAATTAATAACTAGTTCATTAGGACAAACAATTTACTCTCTGCAAAATGAGAATGTTTAACCCTTTCAGATTCCTCCTTAGAGGCAGAAAACAATTATCTGGATAAATATTAGCGAATCTAGTTTGTAAAATGTACACAAGATTTTTAAAAACACCCTGCAGATTATTTTTTAAACGTTTCTGATCCAATTCCTCTATGAATGGTGGAGAATGAATTATAATTTCAGTCGCGCATCAAGCTTCAAGGAAGGCTACATAAATCCCTTCCATTTTAGAAGGCGGCAACGGTAGTAGCCAGAGTTAGGCAGTCGTACAATGTGGCTGTTTACAACCATCTTTCGCAACTTGCTGCGCTCTACACGCACTGGGTTTTAACAACCGGATCAAGCAGCAACTGAATCAAACGCTTCTTACGCGAATCAGACCTACTAGCTCTAGCAGCGTGGCGTGAAAGCCCCTTTTCATGGAAGAGTTCGGAGGAACAAGTGCAAAGTCAAAGTGCAAACAAATTTCACGGAGAGAGCACCGCGGGCGCTGTACGTAAACAAGTTGCGTCACCCCTCCAGCTACCCGAAGGCGCACGGATGGCGGCCAAGAGGGATTGCTCCGCCGGCTGTGGCGCACTTCTGTCTGCGAGTCCGCCGACACGGCGGTTCCAACAGGGGCGCCTTCGCTTCCACTTCTACCGACGACCGACGAGGCTCAACCCAGCGTTAAAAAGCTAACAACGCGGAAGGGGCCTCGGGAACCGGACCGGACCGCCCTGGAGGGGAGCGCCAGCCGGAGGGTCCTTGGGAGAAGGGGGTCGGAGCGGCCCCGCTTTCCACGGGGAAAGTCCGGAAGGGGAGGCTTTCCCCCTTCCTTACGCAAAGGAGGCGGCGGCCCCGACGCTCCTTGCACCCGAAGGCGGAGAAGCGCCGCGCTTCCTTGCGAGGGGGACCGCAGACGGGCCCCGCTCGCCGCTCGAGGACGCCCGCGGGAAGTGGCGCAAACGGCGTCGGCGGGGCGGGGGATTGCTTCCTCCAGCCCGAAGGAGCGGAGCGAAGCATGCTCGCCCTCCCTCCCAGGCTGGGGTGCAGCGCTCTTCTCCCGCCCCCCCAGCACAATCGGTGCTCACCATGCTGAGGTACACGTAAGAGGCGTACAGCTCCAGGTTGATCTGCCGATTGACGGCTGCCTCGCAGTCCTGATGGTAGTTCTGGCGCACCTGAGACGGGGAGGAAGCCATGG
Source organism: Acrochordus granulatus (assembly GCA_032468055.1). NCBI lineage: Eukaryota > Metazoa > Chordata > Lepidosauria > Squamata > Acrochordidae > Acrochordus > Acrochordus granulatus. The sequence continues at coordinate 177,192 of JANHZU010008453.1, read as the reverse complement.
CAGCGCGGCGGCGGGGGGGCTCCCGTGCGAAGGTAGAGCAATCGGCGAGGCCCGAGGG
>JANHZU010008453.1:141959-157766 GCA_032468055.1 Acrochordus granulatus | reverse complement strand
TGAAGCTCAAGTACTTTGGCCACATAATGCGCAGGGAGGACTCATTCGAAAAGACTGTGATGCTGGGAAGGATTGAAAAGCAGAGGAAAAGGGAACGGCAGAGAATGAGATGGATGGATAGCATTGTCAATGTGATGGTTTGAGCTTGAGAAGACTCCAGGAGGCAGTGCAAGACAGGGGGGGCCTGGCGTAATGCAGTCCATGGGGTCGCGAAGAGTCGGACACGACTGCACGACTGAACAACAACATAATTCAAATTATGTGTATCTAAGATCCTCCTGGTCATTTGAAGGTATACTTTAAAAATTCTATATCTGTCTTATATTGATTAGCAACAGCTTCGTTAAAATGAACATGTTTGAATGTAGGAGCATTAAGTCCAAAGGTTTTTTTTTTTAATTCTCTAACTCATCTTTATGTTCAATCCTTTCAGCCCTTCACGTCATCATTGTATATGCCACAGAATGGTCGATGAACTTGAAAATAATTTCAAGATGTATGGCAACGTATTAAAATAAATGCAGCTATGACTATTACTGAGCAAGTTAAATCCAGTACTGTATTTTGGTCTCCAAACAAAGTATCATTTAAACATTATTCAATATTTCAGAAGAGAAATACAGTGGAACCTTGGATTGTAAGTAATGCGGTTCACGAGTGTTCCACAAGATGAGCAAAATTTTTTAATAAAATTTAATTCAGTTAATGAGTGAAAATTTGTAAGATGAGCTCGTGTGGGAAATCTCACAACTGAGCCACTGGTTCTTCTCTCCTGCTGCATAAAAAGCATAAAGTAAGTGAAACCAGTAGATTCTTCTTCCAAGAAAAAGCCCTCCTCCTCCTCTCCTCCCTCACGCCAGCCAGGACTCTTTTCAAAATGAGGGAAGACTGACCCTCCATCTTCCCTGTCACACATGCAGCCCTCCTCGCATGGCACCATGCTGCCCATCCCCCTCCTGCCCATCTCTTCTCCCCTCTCATAGGCAGGTTATAACGATAAGAAACATTTCCAAACCACCCAGGAAAGATCCCCGGAAGAAAAGGAAAAAGGCCATTTTGCCCTTGAGCGGCTGCAGCGGATCCTCCTGATCCAACAGGGGCCACCAAGACAGGGGCCAGCCGAGCAGCAGCTGATGGCCAGAATCTGCCTCGGAGCAGATCCATTACAGCTGCTCGGGAAGGAGAGGTGATAAGATTAGCACTAAAGCAGCACAACCCTCTCCAGAAAGGCCAGATGAACTTCCTAAGAAGTGTATAAAAACAAGAGAGGACAGAACTTTCGGGAAGTTTTCTTCCATAAACCAAGGGACCATCACCCAAATTAAACCACAGTCGTATTCTCTGCCCAGATTGGATCAGGCCCTTGAGGACCTCTGCCTCAAAATCTTCTAGGAAAAGTTAAAGTGCTGGTTAATTTGTTTCGTTTTTACTTTGTATTGTGTATTTATCACTGTTACTTGTTTCAGATATTAGGGACGATTATTTCTACATAAAATACCACTGAAAATGATTTTTTATGAATATTTTTGGGGGTGTGGAACAGATCATCCGACTTTACATTGTTTCCTATGGGAAACCTCGTTTCGGTTTGAGAGCAATTCAGACGAAGAGCACTCTTCCGGAAGGAATTATGCTCGCAATCCAAGGTTCCACTGTATCAGAAAAATAGTTTCATAGATACTTGTGGAATTCATTCATATATTACAGTTCTATCTACATATATCTTTACTTGAGATGGGGCATGAAAAAGCCCTATCAATGATTGTGTCTCGTACAGCAAATATTTTGAGAACAATAATCTTTCCTTTCAAAAAACTTCAACGTTTTATCCATCATGTTCCTATGCCCTCTTGTGATCATAACAAATATTGCAGGACCTTCAGAACCCACAACTGTTTACAGCATAAACATTTAGGTAGATGACATTTTGCAGATGCATATAATCTCAGGAAGTGCTTAATACAAAATTTAAATCAAAGAAGTTATTGAAGTAATTATGTCAAAGATGGACGAGGTAAGTCTGGGGGACCTCATATTTTGAAAAATGAAGTTAACTGTGATGGAAATGTTCAATATTCATTCAATAGCCTGCTGCTGATAATGGAAAGCTACTGACATTTCAAGGAGAAATAATGCATGGAATTCTAGAAGCAAAACCATTTCTCAGAAAGTATCTGAGTACTGACAGAACATACAGAGGAAAGGAGGCCATCACATAGCATTACGTTTGTCTGTCTGAAAGCAAAACAAGTATATTTGTTTTGGACAGAAATGTCCATCTAATTTAGAACCAGAAAATTATTCCAATGCTTGGAAGATGTCAATATTTTCTCCTTCCACTGTCCAAGTTTTTCTTCACTGCCAAGTTAAAAGCTCTCCAACCATCCTTGGGTAGATACAAAACAAAGCAACTTGGGTTTTGCTGTTTTCCTTTTACAAAATCCTGATCCTGTCTCAAATCACTGCAACAATATGATTTCCTTCCAAGTAGGTACAGTAATAGCAAAGCCTCACATATTGAATATACTTTGAAGCTTCCTTTGGGCAATGTCTGAGTAAGGCAACTTCAACACCAGTTCAGCTTATGTGTATTACACTTAAGTCTATTTCACTCATGGACTGGAGATAAGCTAAAGGCAATATCATGGGAACACACTGTTGTTCAATCACTCAGTCGTGTCTGATTCTTCACAATCCCATGGACCCCAATACGCAAGGCCTCCTTGTCCTGCGCTGCCTCCTAGAGTCTTCCCAAATCCACTCCCATCATGTCTATGATACTATCTAAACATCTCATCCTTCTCCTTTTGCCTTCATTCTTTCTAAGTATCATGGTCTTTCCCAATGATTCCTCTCTTCACATTAGGTGGCTGAAGTAGTTGAGCTTCAGCTTTAGTATCTGTTCTTCCAATGAACCATCAGGGTTGATTTCCTTTAGGACTGACTGGTTTGATCTCCTTGCAATCCAAGTGACCCTCAGTAGTCTTCTCCAGCACCATAGTTCGAAGGCATCAATTTTTCAGTGTTCAGCCTTCCTTATGGTCCACTTCTCACAGCCACACATTACTATGGGGGAAAATCATAGCTTTCACTATATGGACCTTTGTTGGCAAGGTGATGTCTCTGCTTTTTAATATGCTGTCAAGGTTTGCTATAGCTTTCCTCCCAAGAAGCAAGTGTCTTTTAATTTCATGGTTACAGTCACCATCTGTGGTAATCTTGGGGACCAAGAAGGTAAAATCTGCCACTGCTTCCATGTCTTCCCCTTCTATTTGCCAGGAAGTGATGGGACCAGATGCCATGATCTTCATTTTTTTAATGTTGAGTTTCAAGCCAGCTTTTGCACTTTCCTCTTTCACTCTCATCAAGAGGTTATTTAGTTTCTCTTCATTTTCTGCTATTAGAGTGATATTGTCTGTATATCTGAGTTGTTGATATTTCTCCTGGCAATCTTAATTCCGGCTTGTGATTCATCCAGCCCAGCATTTTACATGATGTACTCTGCCTATAAGTTAAATAAGCAGGGTGACAATATACAGCTTTCTTGTACTCTTTTTTTTGAACCACTCCATTATTCCATGTCCGCTTCGAACTGTTGCTTCTTGATCCTCATACAGGTTTCTCAGACAGGTAAGGTGGTCTGGTACTCCCATCTCTGTAAGAATTTGCCACAGTTTGTTGTGATCCACGGATTTAATGAAGCAGAAGTAGATGTTTATCTAGAACTCTCTGGCTTACTCCACGATCCAGCAAATGTTAGCAATTTGATCTCGAGTTAGTTCCTCTGCCTCTTCAAAACCCAGTTTTTATTTCTAGTAGTTCTCAGCTCACATACTGCTGAAACCTAACTTGTAGTATTTTGACCATAAACTTGCTAGTATGTGAAATGAATGCAATGGTATGGTAGTTTGAGTATTCTTGGCACTGCCCTTCTTTGGGATTGGAATGAAAACTAATCTTTTCCAATCCTGTGGCCACTCTTGAGTTTTCCAAATTTGCTGGCATATCAAGTGCAGAACTTTAACAGCATCATCTTTTAGGATTTTAAATAGTTCAGCCGGAGTATCATCACCTCTGCTAGGTTTGTTGTTAGTAAATTTTCCTAAGGGCCACTTGACTTCACACTCTAGAATATCCAGCTCTTGGTCAACAACCACACCATCATGGTTATCAGGAATGTTTAGATCTTTGTTATATAGATCTTGTATAGTATTCTTGTGACCTCTTCTCAATCTCTTCTGTTCCTGTTAGGTCCCTACCATTTTTCTCCTTTATCATGGCCATTTTTGCACAAAACATTCCCTGGATATCTCCAATATTCTTGAAGAGCTCTCTAGTCTTCCTAGTCTATTGTTTTTCTCTATTTCTTTGCACTGCTCATTTAAGAAGGCCTTCTTGTCTCTCCTTGCTATTCTCTGGAAATCTGCATTCAGTTTGACATATCTTTCCGTTTCTCCCTTAGCCTTTTGCCTTCCTTCTTTCCTCAGCTATTTGTAAAGTCTCATGAGACAGCCACTTCACTTTCTTATAATTATTTTTCTTTGGGATGGTTTTAGTAGCTACCTCTTGTACAATGCTACGCACCTCAGTCCATAGTTCTTCAGGTACTCTGTCTGCCAGATTTAATCCCTTAAATCTGTTCCTTACCTCCACTGTATATTCATAAGAGATATGATTGAGGTTATACCTGAATGGCCTTGTGGTTTTCTCTACTATCTTCAATTTAAGCTTAAATTTTGCTGAAAGAAGCTCATGATCTGAGCCATACTCAGCTCCATGTCTTGTTTTGACTGACTGTATGGAGTTTCTCCATCTTTGGCTTCAAATAATATAATCAATCTGATTTTGGTGTTGACATGGTGATACCCATGTGTAGAGCCATCACTTGGATTGTTGGAAAAGTTATGACCAGTGTGTTTTCTAGACAAAATTCTATTAGCCTTTGCCCTGCTTCATTTTGTGCTCCAAGGCCAACTTGTTTGTTATTCCGGTTATCTTTTGACTTCCTACTTTAGTATTCCAACTCCCTATGATGAAAAGGACACATTAGGAAAAGGTGTCAGAAAGAACACATTAGGAAGATATAAAGAGGTTATCAAGTCATATTTCTGCCATGGCACTTTGCAAATGGGGTAAGGTCTAAATAACTGACTGCAGGCCTCAGTTATTTGGTTTTCATCTTGCAGAAATCTGAAAAATAATTTTACTCACCTGAGCAGTTATGTTAAGCCACTCATATGTAGCAGGAACATCTTCCACCTGCACAGATGTCGTGTCCTGCTGCAGCTGAGCCAATGGAGTAAGTTTCTTTTCTTCCTATTAATAACCAAAGAATTTTTGTTACACATCCATCCAATTTAATCACATAAAAGCAACATACACCAAACATCCACTCTTTAGAATCACTTTCTTCTTAGATCTCCATAAAAGTGATCCATTAATGAGTCCTCAGATATTTTTCGTTTGCTCTGCTACCCAGCTAAAGAAACACACAGTGAAAACCAACACTTGCCCCATTCTCTTCCATTATAATTATTGTTTGTGTGCAAGAAGAACTACAGTTATAACCACTGCCTTCTTCCCACTCCTAGAGCAAAACCAACTAGAATTGCGTAATCTGCTTTAAGTATATATAATTTCAGTTTTCATAAATCACATGAGGAAATACGTGATTAACAATCTGTTCTCTCTCCCTAAAAATCTAAAATATGAGTGACATGCAAAGGTTTCATTCTTTTAGGCAGAAATAGAGTAACTGGGAAAAACTGAAGCCATACATTCTGGAAATGCAGCTGGAAATTTTATATATATTCAAAATCTTGCTTGATCTTACTCCTCACTCTCTATCTTGGCTTTCCAATTAATTGTCAGACCTTTAGGTTTTCTTCCTCTTCTTTAACTATAGTGAGTTCCTGAACTTTCACCAGCTTCTCTTTATCTTGCTGCCTTTGGTGCCTAAAAGCAAAGCTGAGTTAATATACAAACACTTGCAGTGCATTGATTACTTGAAAGAAAGCTGCCCTGAGATCACTGTGGAAACTTTGCCAAATAAATATGTTGAGAATTCAGATATTCTCTAAATGTGAATATCTTTCCTGGATATTATATAAAAGAGCAACTAAAGCGTACCTTCAGAGGAAGTAACATCATTTCAGAGTTGGTTATTTGGCTAACAATTTTCAATGTTGATTGTTTTTGCATCTCCTATAATTCCATGAAGTTTAACCTGCCCATTGTTCCAACCTTCAGAGTACTCCTCCTTGAAACTAAGAAACAAAATTCTCACCCCTTTTCCTGTCTCGTGCTATTGTATTCTAGCATTTTCTTAATTTCCCCAATTGTTCTCCATTTTTCTGAACGTTCTTGAAATTTTGGCCCCTCTTCCTGAAACAAGGATAGAGAATCAATGCCTTTATGGATAAATAAAAGCACTCACAGACTATGTTGATGAAAAGTCTACACTAATATATTTAGACTCTCCTTAGCTAATTTTAAAACTGGAAAATTATATTCAAGTTTTTATTGCAGTAAAAACAATTTTAGAAATGGAATGGTACAGACTGTATTTTTTCATATCTTACCAGTATATATTGTCAGATCATTCCTCAAAACACAAAGAAGGTATTATCTGAACTAAAAATTCTACATTTAATATATCTCCAATCACATGGAAATGATAGTACCTCTTGGACACATGAATGAGAGATACAAAGCAATTCTACTGAATTAAAGAAACTATACAGACATGAGTACTTGTACAACCTGTTCATCCTTCATTTCCTTTGGATATTCTTTATAGTAAGCTAGCAGCAATTAAACAATTTGTGAGGCTTTGGTACTTTTGATCTCGTAGAAATTAAAAAAAACTTAATTATGATTAAAACCTCCTTAGGAGTTTGCTTATTCTAGCTATAGCATATAGAGCCTCCTTCTGTAAGTCCATTTTATTGGAAAGTCAACATAGTGCTTACTGTTTGTGGCAGCTTCTGTTTTCGGGTTTCTGCTTCCATTTTCTTTATAGATTTTTTCTTCGCCTTTTCTTCTGCTGCTTTCTCCTCTCGCATCTGTGCAAAGAACTTATCAAAATTCTGTCTTCTTGTTTTACATTAAAGACCGGGGAGGTAGATCACGTAACAAAATTATAGGTTTAGGACTAGAGGGGCAATAAAAGCTGAGGTAAGGTTTCCTTCAAACTGAGTTCATATCCAAGTGACTTTATGTACACTCCCATATGTATTTATTTATTTATTAAGTTTAGATGCCGCCGAAATCCGAAGACTCTCAGCAGACACCCACATGGTTTTCTTAGCAGCAAAGAAGGTCACATGAGGAGGTCAGGACTTGTTTTCTATCAATCCAGACTGCATGATGCAAAATAATGGAAGGGAGATTCTGAATGAACGTTAGGAAAACATCCTAATAGCAACAGCAATCTGACACTGGAAGTGATTATCTAGACAGAAGGTGGGCATTCCTTTACCGGATGCGTTCAAGCATAGCGGAAGTGGAACAACCAAGCAAAACGCACCAGCAGCTTCTTTGTTCCCTCCAGGTTTCAGGCTTAAGATGATGTTTGACCATTCCACACTAGAAGACAACTGTTCATATTGTCTTTTAACAGTTAAGCCTGTTATGAGTCTTATCTGTCAAAAGTGTCATGAAGAAGGTCTGTTGCCAGGCCATTTTTTTACCTTGTCATTTCTCTCATCAAGTTGAGAAAATTTCTGTTCCATTCTCTTCTTTTTTTCTTCCTCCATCTGCTCTACCCGTTCTCGAGCTTGCAACGCCTTTCGTAACCGCTCTTCACGCTTTCTGTGTGACAGATAGAAAGTATGTCATTTATTCTAAGGAAACTTCTCTGTACTGCTAAAAAAATTTACACTGATAAAATTTGATGTATTGTTATAAACGTGTACCTGTTCTGCTACTGTCCACATTCCACAGACATTGCATCACTTAATAAAAGTACAATTAAAATAATTTTTTCAATGTACCCTAATCTGCATGGGGGTATAAACAGTGACTTAACAGTTTTATCTCTTCCAACCGGCGTCTTTTTTCTTCCTCCACTTTCTGCTTTCTCTGTTGCTCTGCTTCTTGTTTTTTTCGAAGATTCTCCAAACGCTGGCGTTCCTTTTCCTAAAACATGGAGAAGATGCTGCCCAATTGCCAACACATTTTCTCCCCATCTTTTCTATCCAGATTAAATCACACCAAGGCAATGTGGCAGTGCAAATATGAAACACAAGCACATCCAGAATGACCCATGTCCAAAGTAAGAGTGAAAAGTGATTTTAGGACAGTTGACTGTTTTTAAGCAATTTGCAGCACGAGGATCACAACCCAGAAAATAAGAAAATAGTTACTTACAACAAACTCTCCCTTGTAAATGAACATGGAAAGAAAGTATAAATTAGCTTCCAGGAACGTAAATGTCTAATAACTATTTCATCAATGTGATTGAACAATAGTCCTATCTAGATCAGTAAAGCAAAGGACTATGGAAAAATACAATAAGTCAGCAGACTCAGGATAAATATCTTCATTATTCAGCTAGCAAGAGCATGCAAAGATTTCAACACTGAAATTATTATATATAACTTTAAGGCCTACTTTAAAGGACTTTCAGCTATGTTTTAAGTAAGCCAAGGGTCTGAGCAAAACAAAAGATTGTACTTTTTCCCCTCTGGTCTCTGTATTTCAATTTGGTTTCTCCAGTGGGGAGGGAATGTGGAGAAACAGTTGACCACATATAACTTCTCTCACTGGTGCTCCCCCGACATCTCCCTGTTCTCATAGTGCCACTTTATGATATTTTATAGAACCAGTGTGTTCATTGTGATGCAAGAATGTGGTACAAGGAGCTATAACTTTAACACAGAACTGTCTTATATTGATATCATAGTTTAGCTAGTCTTCTGATATTCACCTGGTTGCCTTTCTCTGACTCTGAATGACGCTGACGCTCTTGGGCTTACTACATGACTGAAACACGAGTTGAATTTAGCATCCATCGTGCAGAATATTTTTTCTGCCACAAACATCTGGTTTCTCTCATCAATGTATAGCAGGAATTCTTGATATATTGTTATTATTTCTAAACTTAAAACAAAGAAGTCTTACCTTGGAGGCAGATTTATTAGGAGTACTATGTTTGGGGACATTTTTCCCTGAAGGCCCAGGAGATTTGAGAAGCTGATTCTTTTGCATGGTTTGAAAGAAATTTCTGAAAGGTCGTATTATCTGTCAGAAAAGTGTACATGCTTTTACTGCCTGGACATAAAAGGACACGCAAGAGCATATTAATATGACATTTACTTACCTTGGATGAGCCAGAAGTTGACAGTATTTTCCTTGCAGAAGTGGATGTGGTTTTATGATTAGAAGGACTAGGGCTTTTAGCTTCAGTGTATGAAGGAGCAGGCAGGTCTTCCACTGCTTGTTTACAACTTTGCTTCCTGGAAAAAAGAAGGAGACACACAGTTTTCTCAATAACACACTTATTTTTGTTTAGTGGATTAATTTTAAGACTTTCGCTCTTCAGCATAACCAAAAGCTTCAGTTCTCATTCAAGAACACAGAAGTCTCTCCAGAATCAAAGTGGTAAAGTCTTGGAAAAGTCTTAAGGTTGAGGAAAAGAGAGAGAGAGAAAAAGAAGGAGGGAGGGAGAGGGCAGAAGAGGTTATGTATGTATGTATGAAAGTTTTCTATGTTCCTGAGCTATGGGCCTTTCACTAGATTCTGTTTCATAAAAGTGATGAAAAGCCAGTGATGAAATAATGTTTAAGGGCCACATTTATAATGGTAGTTTTGCTATCTTATTTTAACACTGTATCATCATGTATTGCCAGGATTTATTCATATTCCATCTTTTAATATTTTTATGAATAATTCAAGGTGGCAAGGATGCAAGGCCAATGGAGGCCTCCGGGCCATCCACTGCCCCCAGCCTGTCCATTGCCCAGGGGCCTGTCCTTGGGGACAAAAGGTGAACCGGTGGGAGAGAGATGGAAGCACACAGTGGTATGAACTGAGTGCCAGCCAGCCAGCTCCAAGTTGCCCTCTCCGCCATGCGGCAGGCCTGGAGAGAGGACCATGGTCTTTTGTATCCTGATGAGCCTCAAGATGGTGCCACAGATGGCAGTCTCAGTGAAGCAAGCTCTTGCTTTTTGTTACAAAAATACAAAATAAAAAAAATATTTTTTGTGTAAAAAAATATACAAAATACAATTCCACAGTTCTCTGCAATTCTTTGTCGACTACATATTCCAGAAAAGAATTCCTGGACATTGAGGCACACTTTACTGGTGAATATCTAACTTCATTTATTGTTCTAGTATTATTTCATTTCTGTTACCCTGAAAATATGCTGAGAGCTACTGTACTTGAGTCAAATTACTTGCATGTCTAACCATGCTTGGCCAATAAAGTTATCTGTATCTGGAATATTCCTCCCTCCTATTTTCCCCACAACAATATCTCTGTGAGGTGGACTGGCTGAGAAAATGACTGGCCCAAAATCACTGGCTCACAATCACCCAGCCAGCTTTCATGCCTAAGGTGGGACTACAACTCAGCCTCCTAGTTTCTAGCCTGGTGCCTGATGTACTAGACCAAACAGAAATACATGTAGTATATATTTCTACACACAAATCATAATTCTAAACTTCCATTATTTTAATTTTTTATCAACCCTTTCTCCTCCAAAATCTAGTTTGAGAAAAAGATTATAGTCGATACATCGTCACTTTGCAAATCAATGCCCTTATACTCAACATCATGAGATAATTATTATCCAGATAATTGCCTACTGAAGTAATTAAACCACTCATATCTCCTTTCATAAATCTAATATTGACTATACAGATAAACTTATATCAAAATAGTATGTTTTATATTTTTTAAATATTGTTACCAAATTTTCCAACATGCTATTTGGGAGGAAAGTCAGCAGGTCCATAGTAAAAGCATAGATATTAATTTCAACATTATTGGAAATTAATCACCCGGTAAGATATGTTGCTCATACTACTAAATCACTCTAAGTTCAATTTTTTCCTAAGTAACCTCAGCATTACAGTATCACATGTGTAAGGGATTCTCACTTAAGCAATTACAATTATTATGCCTATAACAGCCTGACTGCAAGAACAATGCACAATTTCACAAGATAACTTTATTTAAAAAATGCTTGTAACCAGCTTTTCAACTAAAAGACATCTAATCTAAGGATCTGCCATAGTTTCTAAGATAACATTTTTTCAGTTGAAGCATTGTCAGGTAACTGCCCTGAATGGTTACAGTTTTGAATTTTAAGAAACCATTCCAGATTCACCTATTTCAGGAAGGGAGGGAGAGAGGGAGGAAGGCATACCGGACAGTCTCCATTTGTTCATAGGAACTGTTGTTGCTGGCTAAATCTTCAGAATTACTGATATGGGAGTCAATTATTTTAGTCTCAAGTATGTCTACAAGGAAAGCAGAATTAGTAGGCAAGATCATGTCACAAAATCCACCTTTTTGCCTGATAATAGTAGCTAAGTTGAAACAAAGCACATATTGCAGACAGAACTTGTTCCTGGCAGCACTAACATAAGTAGAGAAACTACACTGGGGAACCGTCTCACCCCAAAGGGACTGGTCCGCCCCACACAGGCTGGCAGAAGAGGCATGCTCCAGACCCCATTGGTCAAGGAATTCTAGCTGGTGGGGTCCAGAAGAGCCTTTTCTGCTGTGGCTCCCATTCGGTGAAACACCATGCCCCCCCAGGTGAGTTCTGCACCCACCTATTTGGCCTTCTGAAAGGGTCTGAAAATCCGGTTCTGCCAACTGGCTTGGGCGCCCTCGGAGGTAGTTAATGGACTAAGACAATTACATCTCCTCCCCATGCGCATCTGCCTCCTCTCCTTTTCGTCTTGTTCATTTTAAATCAATTTTAATTTTAAGATGTACTGTACTGTTTTAATGTTTTATTGTTTATTTTATGTTGATTGTAAGCCACCTAGAGTCACTGTATTGTAGCCTGGTGCCTGATGTATTGACCAAATAGAGTCTATTTTTTTTCTCAGATTGGCAGCACATAAATTTGATAGACAGATAAATAGAGAGACACATACATACCAAGATTCAAGACCACTTCAAAAATGCTTCAAGTTACAATGGCAAGATGCTAAATACACTAGCAAATGTAATGACAACTGTTTGAGTGATGATTTACAAATAAAAGTCTACACAAAGATCATACACAAAAAATTATATAGGAAAAAATGGAATAATTTGCTTGAGGGTTTTTAACATCATTTAATGAAATTCCTAGCTGTCCAACACAATATTTACCTTTACTGCAAGCCTTTTCTTGGTGCTGATCAAGTTGTGCTGGACTGGGCAGAGGGGTGCTAACAATCAGACTAGATGCATCCAGGACACAAGGCTCTTTTCGTAGATTGTTCCGAGACTAAAAATAAAAAATAATATGTCACTTCTGCACTTTCTAGATAAACAGATATATCTAACAAGATTGCTCTTACAATATTTTTTTCCATTTCTGAGTTCTAGTTTTAAGGTGATTATGTATGTCAAAATATTACTTGAAAAGGAAAAGTAAGAAAAAAAAAATCAAAGCAGCAGGGCTATCAATGGGAAGAGCAAGAGCTGTTATTCACATTCTTGTTAAATAACTTACATGTAAAATGCATATCTCACATAAATATGTCCCTGAAGGTGGCAGCTCCTAGCTGACTTTAGCAGAGTTTAAAAAGGTGGACAGTTCTTGGGTGGTAGACCATCAGTACATTTAAGGACTGTTGGATGGATTATGAAATTGAAAAAACAGTGTAGTAGGAGGCATTGGCAGATGAATGCCATAACTTCTTGTTAGTCTTCCATCTCCAAGAAAAGTGTCAAGGAAGAGAAATTCATGCCATGAAAATGCTTACCAAGAACAGGAGTCTGAATATATTTTACATCTGAAGATCTCATAAAGCTTTTTTTGAAATTAAATACTACTGTAGTCTAGAAAGGCTAGACCATGAAGAGTAAGTATGTTCTTGCATGGAGTGAAGAGACCCAATATTCAAATGCCCTCTATAAAACCTATCATCTGCAATTTGGCCCATCATATAAATTGGTCCATAAAAAATAATAGCTTCCTTTAAAAAAGTATCACTTTGTTTTAGTCACACAAAGCATAATGATAGCAATATCTTGCCTAAGTAAACAGAGATTAAGAATACTCCACAATTTGAAGCAGTAATTTCAAGTTATTGCCTTTAATTTATAGGCACAATGTCCTGTTGTATGGTGGTTGATTGTTCACCATTATACAATCCTAAAGACCCTTAAATGAGATAATTGCACAAAATTAATTCTTCACAAAAGACACATATGAATGGAAAACAAAACTGTCAAATAAAAGCACTTTCCCAAGATCATATATTAAAATGCAGAACTGAAGTTGGAAGTTATACTCAATAATTTATTCTCCATCCAGTAGGTTCTATGCATTTTTGATGCACCTAAATCCACTGATTTCAGTGGGATTGGACATGCTCACATCACCACAGAATTAAAATTTATGCATTCCGATAGATGACTTGAATCATTAGTTGCCCACTATCTTGGATAATTAACTGGAATAGTAAATTCAACTTTCATAGCCTTAGAGATATCTTAAGAATTGTGATCAGCATTCAGAGGACTGTCTTAAAGACAAAGAGCAATCTATCATGTAAACCCAAAGAGATACATTTCTAAGACCTTACCTCTCCTAATTCGGCATTCTGTGTCAATGGCCTAAAGAGAGAATTTCAGGAAACATTAACTATTTATTTTTTCCTATTTTCATTATATTATTTAAATGTACTGTGATCAACAGACATTATTAAAAATATAATTCACAAAAAACAACATAAGAATAACAATGTAAAAAAGAATAAAAATGTATGTCTGTATGTACACCTGCATATATGCACACACACAAACACACATACAGAGGTAGTCCTAATTTAGCAACTTCCTCATCCGGCAACCATTCACAATGTATAACAGTCTCAACTAGTCTTCCACATTTATGACCTTCACAGGTTTGTAAAACAAAGAAAAGCTGAAGTATTTATTTTTCAGATTTTTAAACCGCCCATCTCCCTCACAGAGTAACTTCCTCTGAAGTAAGATCATAAGCATCGTTGCAGCTTCACTTAGCGATTGCTTCCTGGTCCCAAATGTGATTGCTTAAACAAGGACTACCTATGGGTATACCCGCTATACTATTTCCTTTCAGGGAAACAATGTTATGCAAAATATAGGGCAAAAAGTCAAACATACTAAAAAAAGAAATTAAAGGCAGGAGATACCACAGAAAATAGGCAAATCCAACTGAATTTTATTTTAGTTTTTATTTCGAACAACAGCATTCACAACGTTCTCCATAATTTTCTATATTTGCAGAAAACAACGTTTTCATTACTGATTCATAACTGATTTCATTGCTGAGTCTTGTTTTTCCTTTCAACACACTTGCTCTGACACTTTCAGAAACTCACCAACTCCATTCCATCAAGAATGTGTCTTACTACTCTTCTCCTATTTTTTATATCTTTTTTATATATTAGCTTTGTGATGCTTCACAAATTAATTAATGTGTAATTAAGTAATTAGCTTCATTGTCTCTGAGTGGCAACATCACCAATGTACAGTGCTTCTTTTTCACTTTTGTATTAAAATCACATTAATTTACTAATTCATCTTGGTCCTCTTTCTTCCTATTTTACTACTCATATTTCTAAGCAACCCATTCCCACTGCAGCGAACTTACATTTACATTTCTTCTAATGCATCCAACTCTAATTTTCCCATAAGAGATTGGGCAGAAGCCTATTCTTAACTGCTATTTGTATTTTCTCACAACAGTCCACATATTATTCACTATCTTTTCACCACTATCTATGTGCCCTATAGTGTCACTTTCCATTTCCACATCTTTAGTAAACTTTCTAATAAAGCACACATACTTATTTACTTCCCCCAGTGAGGCACTACCATGGTGTTATTGTTTGGCTTGCATGCTCTGAGGAAGATGAGAGCTATACCAAAGGTTCAACCACACTGGACAAATCTCCAGTGGAAACTCCAGGCAAAGAGTGTCATCAAAAGTATGGTGAGATGTAATTTACAGAAACCCATACCAGCTTGGTCATCACCAGGTCAACAAGGATCGTGCTAGATCTTGGAGTTCCTAGATTTCTGGTGAAATTTGGCTACAGAACTCTGGAGAAGGAAATGGCAACCTTGCCAAGAAAACCACAAAGACAATAACAAAAGGCTGCAAGATGAACTGTTCAGGTCAGAGGTTGTCCAGTATGCCACTGGGGAAGAATGGAGGGCAATTAAAATTGTGAAGTGGCTGGGCCAAAGCCAAAAGGATGCTCAGTTATGATATGACTGGAGGTGAAAGGAAAGTCTGATGTTGTAAAGAACAATATTGCATAGGAATGTGGAATCTATGAATCAAGATAAGCTGGACAACAATCCCTAAGAAAAAATAAAGTAGCCATCATAGTCAATAAAATAATGAGAAAAGCAGCAATGGCGTACAATCTCAAAAACAGCATGACCTGAGTTAGAATCCAAAGCAAACCATTCAACAACTCAGTAATCCAAGTCTATGCTCCAACCACTGATGCTGAAGACGCTGAGGTTGACCAGTTCTGTGAAGGCCTACAAACCAATCTAGAATTCACACCAAAAAAATGTCCTTTTAATCATAGGGTCGCAACAAAGTTTAAAAAACAGGCAGATGCCTGTTTTTTA
>JANHZU010008453.1:109681-122801 GCA_032468055.1 Acrochordus granulatus | reverse complement strand
TGAACATCTCAGGAAATCCCTTTGTTCTAATGAGATTGGCATGCCAGAAACTCTCCAGTCCCAAGAAAAACAGCACAGAGGAGACAGGGAAGGTCAGTATATTGGTTGAGTAGCAACAGATGGGACATGCCTAAGAAGACAAAGCCTTAATCTTATTTATTCAGCACTAATCCAGTTATTTGAGGATACTTGGCCAGTTCAATAATAATAATTTAATAGGGTTTTTTTCCAGGGGGAAGAAGAATCAGCCATCTTCCATTGATGAATAAATTTGATTTTTACTTGGACTTTTGCTCTGTCAAGCACGCAAAGCAGTTAATAAAAGCTTAAAACAAAAGCAGTATAAAAAGCTAGACATCCAAATAAAAATTAGCAATGTCATTCATGTTTAAGTTACTTTTTTTAAAGTCTGCAGCATATTCTATATGAAGCTGCCCTTGAAGATCATTTAAGCTACAGTTGTTCCAGAATATAGCTATGTGAACGTCATGAAAGCCTCTGTGCATCTGCATCAGTATACCCATATCACATTGCTACTGTGTAAGCTGCACTAGCTACGAGTGAGATTCTGACTGCTATTCAAGATATTGATGGCTGCCTATAATGCTAGGTATGGATATCTGCAAGACCGTCTGTTTCCAATTATCTTTGCATCCTTTAAAACTTGAGATTTCCTATGTTCCTGGCTTGCATCAGTTAAACATGTCACCTTACAGGACCAAGAAAACATGCTTTCTGTGTCTGCCCTATCAAACTCCCTTCACCCTGAAATGGGGTTTGCCCTATTGACCTTTAAGAAGGCTTAGAGAATCAAGCCCCATTATTCTTCCAGGAGCTGGTACAGTTGTAATTCGATGAGTTGTAGACTAGCCATCAATGCAGTAGGTTTTATTCTGTTATGTTTTATTTTTGTTTTCTATTTTAAAGAAATATTTTAAATTTGTAACCATTGTTAGCTGCTCAGAATTTCTTGGTAAGTGAGCAGCCATATAAATGGAATAAATAATCTTTCTTGTATTTAAAGTCAAAACAGCCCAGTTTAAGCAGGGAAAATAAGGGTGGGAATGTGATCAGAGGTTTCTGGAAGATAACACAATTTTTCTACTATTATATTTCTCCCCCAGTATCTTCCACCAGACCAATTTTCAATTTTACTCTTTCCCATGTTGCTCCTGCATTATCAATAGATTGATTAGGAGGCTAAGTTGTGGGTCCTTGGCCTAAAAACCTGTTTATTTCTCTATTAGATATAAATCTTTTCTTAAAGAGTCTTCATTCAGTCTTCATTTTTGCTAAGAAGCTAACTGGGCAAATTTGAGTTGCAACTTTCTTGACTTAATTATGCCTACCATAGTGGGCTTGCAAAAATCCTGGATAAAAGTTGTAAATCTTTGCTTTGTCTAGTGGTCATTTGGGTTTTGCTGCAAGGAAAGCTAATTTAATCAGTCTCTGAGGATTCTTATGCAAGAATAGTATGTGCTGAAATCAAATTTTTAATTTGAAGCAAATATAGAACAGTGCAGAAGGTGAAATCTAATTGGCACTATTGCATAATTAATACTTCCGGATTCAGACTTCTGAAAAGTAATTTAAAACCCTATAGTCTTGCACTGTTTCCCAAGGTGCATGAGCCTTGGGGAACAGCATGACTGCTTCCCGGCCCAGCGCTTCCCAGAATCTGTTGTGTGCTACTTCCCTTCAGGTGATGTTCTCTTATGCCCCTATGGCCTTCAGGTTGTATAAGTCTCTCATTCTTAAAGCAGTTTCTGCAGCCTCATAAAATCTTGCAAAAATATCTCCCATCCTTGTACAATTTTCAGATGCTCTGGAGGCCTCATGAGAACAGACCCCATTCTCACGTGGCTTCCACAGCTTCTGAAAATCATGTGAAAATGGGATGTGCTTTCAAGAATAGTTGGTGCTGAGTGTTGATAAATGCTGCTGTGTCACTCAAAACATTGTGGCATGTCAATTTGACATGCATATTATAAGTTTACCATCACTGATTTAGTTTATCTTTTAAATAAGTTTGCAAACCTATTTTTGTAGAAAAAAATTGTAAACATATGAATATTCTGCCTTGACAATTGACAGCTTATTTATTGATGAAGCAACGTTGCCTCTGCCTAACTTGTCCAAATGGTTGAACATTCACTCTCTGTTTATATGCAGAAGGCAGCTCAGAAATGAGTGATGATTTATCAAAGCAGCCACAGAGTGCCCGGTATGTTTCTTTGTGTCTTTCGACAAAAGCTCTTTGATTACTTTTATTTGAACAAATAGTTTTAATTTTATTGCTAATTAATGTATTACATTTTAGGAATCCTTTAAGCAGCTATATTGATTAGGGATGATAAGACTGTAATCCAAGATGTGAGAAGGGCAATTAGTTGAGAAAAGTTCATCTAGAGCAATATTTCTCAAACTTGGCAACTTTAAGATATATGGATGTCAACTCCCAGCATTCCCCAGTCAACATGTTAAAGTCTACAGGTTTTAAAGCTGCCAAGTTGGAAAAACAATTATTTAGTTCATTTGAGAAGTACTGATTTAGAGAAATAGAGGAAAATAAGAAGGGGATCCTCTCTACTTTACTCTTTGGGGATTGGAGGTGGTCAAATTGGAGGTGGTCAAATCAATTGCAGCTAAAACTGCAAAGTATTTGATTAAAAGTCAAAGAGCAAAATGAAAAAATGGGACCAAAATTAAACGTAAAGAAGACCAAACCAGTGACAATAGTTAGAACAACCAACTTTAGAATTGGCAACTTTAAAAAATTGTGGATAGCTTCTTGGGATCAACCATCAACAGTAAAGAAACAAGCAGTCAAGAAACACACCACAGACTGGTACTTGGTAAAGCAGCCATTGGAAAAATTAGTCAAATCAAAAAATTTGCCTTGGAAAAATTAGTCAAATGCCATGATGTATCTATACCAACAAAAATTGAAATTGTTCAAGCCATGGTATTTTCTGTGACACTATGGAAGTGAAAACTGAACTTTTAAAGAAGCAGGATAGGAAGAGTAGAGATGCCTTTGAACTTTGGTGTTAGAGAAGATTTTTGAGAATACCATGGACCCAAGAAAATAAACCAATGGATCATCGAACAAATAAAGCCAGAGTTCTCAACTCTGGAAAAAATCTGCAATCCTGGGAATGGTGGATCCAAAAAAAAAAAAGAGGAGGATCAATAGCAAGATGGATGGCTTCATTTACAGTGATTATGAGGGCACCATTGAGAGATTTGAAAGAACAGGTTAAAATTGTCATGGGAAAAAAATCTATGAAGTGACTAGGAATCAAAATTGACTTGATAATCAGGGTAGGATGTTGATCTTCATAGCTAATTACAAGGAACCATATGAGTTACTGTTAAAAGTTATATTGCTCTAGTAAATTCCTTCCAGTTCTTCTGTGTCTTTGCTTGAAACAGATGCAGCCCTCTTCCCCAAAGGTATCTTTTCAAAGATTTTGAAACTTCTCTGTTTTCAGAGCGTTGTAATCTTAATTTCTATTAAGAAAAAGAGGTGTGCAGTTTCTTTCTGTTTTTCTTGCCTCTGTTTCTCGCAGCACCCACAGTGTAGTATGTGATGTAGCAAATCCACAAAGAAGAAAGCTCAGCAGGTCCAAGTCACAGGACAAAAAAGAGTCATCAGTTTCAGGCCAAGCTGTTGAGAGAATTCCTGCTGCTAGTCTTCCCAGCCATCTGTGCAAATACGAACTAAGAAATGCTCAGTAGAAGTATCCCACAGGGCAGTCCCTCCAGGAATTCAAAGGAACCTTCTACCAGCTTCCTGCCAAAGTAATCCAATGGTGCCTCTATGTACCCCCTGCCAGAGATGGGCTGCATGTAGTTCTTTAGATGTCACTGCTTTGCATCTCTCAGTATGCATTACCTTTGGTTAATGTTGATGGGAATTAGAATTTAATAACCTCTGCAGGTTATTCTGCATCCCAGATTGATGGGAACTGCTCTCAGAAGCCACCAATGGGAGAAAAGAACAATAGATCAGCTTTTCCAGATGGTTGAAACCAAAGGAGGCTTTTATATCTTTTGGAAACTTCAAGAGTTTTTTTATTATATTATTATTCTTATATAATAAGAATAATAATATAATAAAATATTATTATTCTAATAAAATATTATTATTATTTATTTTATTATATTTCCTTATATTATTGGGAAATATAAGCTTCTTCTAAAGCTTTGGTGTTTAATTTTCTATGATATAAGGGATGCAATTACTGATCAGGTGCTAAAGTGATAATATTTTCTCAAAGAATCTTTATCCCTGTCTGTCTCAGATTTTTGGGTAAGGGAGATTTAGATACATTCTTACATCCTAAATGGGCTAATCTTGGACTTCTACCTCTCCTTGTAGAATCTGGTAGCGAAATGTGTACCCTTAAGGAAACTTCTTAAATCCTAAGGACTGAACATGTAACAATCAAGTTTTGATTCAGGCAATGAGACATGGCAATGCCTCTCCTTTCATTTAAAAGACTTTCACCCTTCTTCAAATAAGATGATCGGGTTGAACTATCTTCCGAAACTGCTGAACTCTAGACAGTTTTAGACAACAATTTTCCTTGCTTACCCAAAACTGTCTTAGGTTTGCATTGTTATAAACAGAAATATATTCCACCAATAACAAAGGGTATTTCAGTCCAAAGTTTGGAGCATTTCATACTCTTCTGCATTTCCTTGAATCATTAAGAACACTTATTTTAATGTCTGCAGCTCCAATGTGGGTCAGCTTAGTGCATGGATGAGAGAATTTCTCCACTTAGAAAGCTCTTTTTAACCTATAATATTTAACTAATTTTGCTTGGAAATAATATTAATTTTTCCATAGCCCCCAAAAACTTTCACATCAAGTTTTAGCTATTCTGAAATATGACTCCTCACAATTTTATCTAGCTCCATGTCTTCAAGAGATTCTTCTAGATACATATCTGATAGCTTTTAATGTCATCTTGATAAAGAGTTAAAATATCTTTAATGTGCTTACTTGTTCTTTTGTAAATAGTAAAAAGATCTGAGGCTTCTGCTAATCAAATAAAATAGTATTGGAGAGTAATACTCTATTAAGGATATGGCCATCAAACCTGATCCTTTGTTTCTTTCAAAAGCAAATTCCCTATGGTCACGTAGCCTTTCATTTTGGAAATAACAAGGCTCATATTTTACATAAGGCATAATTTGTTTTAACACTTGTTTGTCAAACAAACCGAGTGAACTTGCTCATATGTAATGCTAAGCTAAAAACCATGATTTACAAATTTACTTAATGGTTTAGTGCAGGGGTTTTCAGACTTGATCATGATCTGCTTTGGGTAAAAGGTAAAGGCTTCCTCTGCCAGTGGTGGCTGACTCTAGAGGGCGATGCTCGTCTTTGTTTCTTAAACAAAGAGCCAGCATTTGACCGAAGACACTTCAATGGTCGTGCGGCCCCATGACTACTTGCTGAACATAGACACTGTTAACCTTTCCCACCGGATTAGGCAGTACCTACTTATCTATTTGCATTTTTACATGGTTTCAACTGCTAGGTTGGCAGGAGCTGGGGCAGACAACAAGAGTTCACCCTGTTGCATGGCAGCACTTGGGTCTAGAACTTGGGTTTCTGACCTTCCAGCCGACAAGCCTAGTGTCTTAACTGATCCCCATCTGCTCTGGGATCAGGATGTAAACAATTTTTTTTTCATTTTCGAGGGAAGGCACTTAAATATTCAGGATCACTGCCGAGCTCCATTCTGCTTAGATAGATGCTTATCTAGGCAAAGCAGAATTCAGTATGGAGGGTTCTGGAGTGGTCTTGTGGGGATCCAGTTTCAAGCTACTTTGATTGTATCCTGAACTTTGGGCTGCTGCTGGATGGGGAGAGAGGACCCATAGTCCAATTTGCAAGGCCCTGATAGGTTCTTGCAATGATCCAGTCCTTTGTACTAGATCATTATTCATATTTGGTCCCACACTCCTTGAGTAACCTGGCAGCAGGTTCAAGATTTGCTTTAAGATTTGCAAAAGTAAACCTTGATCCTGAGTGAATATGGGGTGAGGATTTAACTGTAGCTGTCTAGAATCAGGGGCCAAGTTTCAGGCAAGTTAGATGGAGTTTCAAAACTGTACCACAAACTTAGGTAACCAGAGAGTAGGCCCATGGTGGCAAATAAATAAAACAAGTTTCTAGGAAAAGGTAGATTTTATTAAATAGTTATGTAAGCAACTATTTTGCTTCTGAGTCCTTGTGAGTTCATAAGCCGCAGGAAATAAGATTTTATGCTTCGCACCTATATCTGAGACAAGGGGATGTTACATGGGTTGTTGCATGGAGTGAGCTCTTCATAATCTTGCAGGAGAAAGCCAAGCTATAAGAGGGCAATTAGTGACAGAGATGATGGACAGCACACAGAAGATGAGCTCTCTCCACCAAGAAAAAAACTATCTCCTCAGTGCCCGGCCAGCAAGGTAAGGCAAGTATTACAAGCCCCTGTAAACATACCCAAGACAAAAGATTGACTTCCATAGATTGATAATATTCTGGGTTTTTCAGGTTGTGCGTCCTTTCAAAACGTTCTTACACACAGTGCAGAAGAACCAGATGCTGATGATGACTCCTGGCTCCGTGAATCGAAATAGCACTATCAAATCATTCCTCAGACAGAATACTCCCCTCCGCATGACTCCCATGGTAATTTAAAGTACTCTGTATTTGGGTTTTTTTTAAAGAGGGTTTCTAAATTGAGGGTGGGGTTGTTCCCCTTTCAAAAGTTCTAAACATCAAAAGGCTCAAACTCTGGTCCTTTTACTGTTTTTAGGAAAGAAATTGGTTTCCCATGGCATTTATTCTGCTGTTACTGATCAGTTTACATAAATGTGCAGATTGAAAGTCACTCTTTTGGTTTAAATAATGAAAGGCTTTTAAGTATCTGAGTTGGGCTCGTAAAAAATTGAGATTGAAAAGCAAGAATGTGAATAGTTGATGAAAGAAGCAAGGGGTTTAAGAAGAAGCAGGAGGAACTCAAGTTATGCCAACATTTTATAAGCAACTTCTGAGCAGATGAAACTGCACCACTGGCAGCAAGAAAGTAGATGGGCAAAGGGGCCAAGGAGACTGAAAGGCAGGCATGGGAGTTGGGAGAGGCATTGTTCTGATATTCTAAGCTATATCTTTGGCTTTAGCTCTTTGTTAAACCTCCAAGCTAAATAATTCTGTCTAATACACCATAGCCTTGCAGTTCAGTAGTCTTCCATATAGGTTTTTGGTAGATTGGTCAACCCATTCTTGTTTCTTGGGTTGTATATCTCAGTAGGTTGCTCTTAGTGATTCTACAGGGTAATGGAGTTAAATCTGAATTAACAAAATGTATGACTAGCAGGGTAGGATCTTATGTGAGACCATAGTTAAGCCCTATTGTGTACTTAGCAACATAGATCCTGAAAAATTTTTGCTAATATCAAAATGTATTTCTTAACCATGTCTCAATCTTTTCTTTACACAGGGAGGGTTTGTTGTAAGTAACAAGAATGATCTTACAGTAGGTGCATTTGTGCATAATTAACCCAGTGTGTATTGTCTAAAGCTGCCCTAACTTGCACAGAGGTCTCTTTTAAAGGGGAAGCCTGGCATACATTTATTATTTGTTTTCCACCTAAATTCTATTAAAAAGTAGATGGTGCATGTACAATTATTATTAGAATCAGAAAACCCTTCATATTTCAGAACATGGCACATTTACTATTTAATCTCATTCATATCTTAACAGACCCATTTTTCAAGCTAACAAAGTGCAACAAAGAAGCTATTTCAGTTTCCTCTTGATCACTTCATGTATATTGTTAGTAATATAATGGCTTTAAGGTCCACAATGTGAAGTGTAAATATATAACTGATACTGACATGTTCAATTGTAAGTAGCTGAATATATAGGTAGTCCTCGCTTAGTGACTGCCTTGTTTAGCAACTGCCTTGTTTAGCAGCTGTTTGCAGTTATGATGGTGATGAAAAAATAACTTTATAACTAATCCTTGCATTTACAACCTCGGCAGGCCTGTAAAGCAAAGGAAAGCTGAAGTAAAATAGTAAGGACAGTTTATGACATCTAAAGTGGCCCTTTGTTGCAACTCATAAATGCTAACTTCTTTACATTAAGCCTTAAATTCAGCAAGTCAACTTCTTTGGCTAGTATGAACATTCCAAGTATTTCTAGCTCAAATCTTGCCAAGTATAAATAAAGCCTGCATTTTTCTATTCCCACACAAAACCAAAATAATTTGGCACATTCCCCATAAGGTGTAACACTGATATGATTGTTCTTTCAGGGTCTGTCTTTGGATTCAATTTAATACAATTACGCATCTAGACTTTTCCTGAATAACATAGCTTATTTTGTTTTGGGCTTTTTTTCTTTTGCCAAATTATAAACACAACAAAGGAAGAGACGAGAATGTTAATCAGTACAGTATTCCTGAAAATCCCACTGAATTAAATTAGGCATGCTTCCTAGCCAAATGGGATGGCAATGAAACCTAGTGGGGCCAACTGTCAATCGTGCATAGGGAAGGGGGTCAGGGTCCCGGCCCAGCATTTGCCCGGCTTTCTGTCTTTTCCGCAGTTGATTTTGCTGGCAGATTAGTTCCTCTCTGTTCTTGCTGCCACTTGTGGCTTGAAGCTTTCCTCTGCTGCTCTGACCTGAAGAGCAGAAACAGTTAATAATTTGTCTGCCGTGTTATGCTTCGCGTGCTTCCTCCTCAGTCAGGATTATCTGATTCCACGTGGATTGCCTTCCAGACATTTTGGACCTTAGACCTCATCAGGTCCAGCCAGCCTGCCAAGGGATTCCTGAGTTCGGCCACGAATGAAAAAGAGCTACTGGGAGATAGTTAGTTGTGCCTGTGCATGCTTTCTTCGTCCTTAAGAGCACAGGGATGCTGTTCTCTCTTAAACAGGACAATGTTCCCTGTTGAATTTTTTTCCTGAAGGATCATTTGTGGTCTGGCTAAGTAGCTGTTGCCAATGACGGCGAGCACCGCGTGAGACACTGAAACAGAAATTGCCTGTCGGTGCTTCAAAAACATCCGTGCGGTCTCTTTCTATTTCTGCTTCACTCTGCTTGAGTGAACTGTCTTAATTGGAGGTGGAAAGGCCCAGAAAAGAAACTTATTTTTCCCAAAGTTTTTTCTTATTTATTTTTTTAATGAAGGCAATGGACGATGGAGAGTTTTCTGACATTTTCTTCTCTTGTTTAAATGATATGTGGAAAGATGTGAAGGAAATAGAGATAGATTTGGAAAGATATAGAACCAAGAAATAAACCAGCGTGCAGAAGGATAGAGAAACTGTTAATATAAACAAAATTTCTGCTTTTAGAAACCCATGAAAAGAGGAAAGAATAAAAAGAAAAGCCAAAAGAAATAGAAACTGCAGATAATTAAAAGCACTTCAGACTCAGATCATAAGGCAGAATATGTATTCTGAGCCCTGACATCTTCTTCCCATTTCTCAGTTTTTTTCCCCTGCTGGAAAAATTATTTCTTTTTTATTTGGTACAATGGAGGACAAGTTCCAGAACATATACAGTAACTTTATTTTGCTAGAATATCAATGATTTATTTTGTTTTCAATATAATTATTTTGCATGCCTGATTCTTCTGAACATGCAAAAAGGAAGAGGTGTTCCACTTTGCCAAAGTTCAGCAGTTTATAGTCCCATTTCCACAGAAATTTAAAACATTAAGTAAAATTATGTCAAATATGTAATTATTTTCTGGATATACCTTAAATGTCCTTTTTTTCTTTTTAACTTTTCCTCCCTTTGATCTATTCTCCCTTTTTATTTTTTTGTTAATTTGTGTTTTGTTTTTTATGAAGCTTCAAAAAGTTGGTTTTAAAAAAAATTATGCATGAACCATATTCTTATGTATAAACCCATTTAGCATATTTTTAAAAGTGCAGGTAATCTTTGACTTAGGACTGATTGTTTAACAACTGGTCTTAGTTATGACAGCCTTGGAGAGGGTACTTAAAGGCCCATAAAACACTGACT
Organism: Acrochordus granulatus; assembly: GCA_032468055.1. Classification (NCBI taxonomy): domain Eukaryota; kingdom Metazoa; phylum Chordata; class Lepidosauria; order Squamata; family Acrochordidae; genus Acrochordus; species Acrochordus granulatus. The sequence goes on along the minus strand of JANHZU010008453.1, from coordinate 112,749 downwards.
GCTTCATATACACATCCCCGTTACGTGATTGTGATCTGGGTACTTGGCAACCTGCTTGCACCAGTTAGTTGCCAAGCACCTGGCAATTGCATGATTATCATTTGTAAACTTCTCCACTGGCTTTCCCAAAAAGTCAGTGGGGAAGTCAGCAAGGGAGATTGCAAGCTGCTGCTGCCTGGCTGCCACAAAGGTGAAATCCTTCTGGCAGACAGTTTTTTGAGAGAGAAAGGGTTGCCCGCCAGGAAAGAATCTCATCTCCACATGGACCTGAGATTCTTCCAACTCCCCTGAAGGCAGCTCTTTGCCGACTGGCAAGGAATCCCAACCAAGAGGAAATCTCAGCTCCATGTGGATCCTGAAGATCTGAGCTCTGTTTCTGCAGCCCTTCAAAGGTGTTCTCCTCCATGCACAAAGAGAGAAACTCCTCTGAAAGGCTGCAGAAAAGGTTAGATTCCAAAGATCTGAAAATTAACATTTACAGCTCTTTGAAGGAGTCCTCCTTCATGCACGGAGGGGAGACAAATTCCTCTGGCAGGCTGCAGCAACAGATGGAATCTTTGGGATCTGAGCTGTTTCTCCATCCCACTGGAGGAGCTTGTCTCTCCTCCTTGCATGGAAGATAACTTCTCCAGTGGGCATAAGTCAAGGACTACTGTAAAGGTTGCTAAAACTTAAGTATACCATATGCTTTTATGGTATACTTAGGTTTCAGATTTTACCAAAAAAAATTTTAGGTTTCAAATTTTACCAAAAATTTTTTTTAACTCCTCCTGTTTATTTTTAATGCAAATAAAATAAATTTGTAGTCAGTATGATTTGTAGAAGCAAAACTGGGTATGCAAAGAATGACATGGTTTCCCTCACCCCAGAAATAGTAACTAAATTGTCAGTATTATTTTATGTACATGGAAATTATTCTGTTCCTAAAACAAGATATTGGGTAGGCAGTGGGACACAACATTTTTTCCTAGGTTTCATTAATCCATTTGTTCTGGGGTTGATACAAAAGTATTCAAGGATGCCTAATTCCTGTTTCTGCCAATCTATTCCAGAAAGATTTTGAACCACCCAAATAAATGGCCAGATGGTGGTGGTCCAGGGAGTAAAAAAAAGGAACAATGTACTCAGAAACTTTCCATCTTCCAAATAGAATATTTTATGTTCCTGTTATTTTGTTTTTGAAGCCAGTGCATAGTCTTACTGTGAAATGTGTTTGCAAGAATAGAGAGGTTACCTTTGTCTAGCTAAAGCCATAATTCTGCTTTGTGTCTTTCACCTCGTTATAATAGTGATAAAAAGGGATGCAGCATTTCCTAAGACACAAAGGTGAGCTTCTTCCATTTCTTCTTTTGCCTAGGAAAAGGAGAGGCAACGGTTAGAGAATCTGAAGAAGAAAGAAGAGGCCGAGCAACAAAGAAAGAAGAAAATGGAGGAGGAAAAGAGACGACGACTAGAAGAGATTAAGCGGTCTGGTTTTGAGTTCTTTTGGTTGCTTTTTTGGTAAACTGTCTTGGGTTTTTTGTTTTTCTTCTAACTGTCTCCTGTGTGCCCTCAGAAAACGTGAACAGCGCCTCCGTAAGGTATTGCAGGCTCGGGAGCGAGCGGAGCAGTTAGAAGAGGAGAAGAAAAAACGACTTGAACAAAAATTGGCTCAACACGAAGAGAAGAATGAGAAGGTAAATGTATCAAGGGAGCTTTGGGGGAAAATGGGATCTCTACATGATACCTGGCTGTGAGGTGTTGTGAACATACCTTCTGCTGCAGCCAGTGGGACTGTTAAAATCAGGTTCTTCGAGTATTCTCTTCTCAGCTCAAAACCACTCTGTCTTTCTACAGAATTTTTAATTTTTTAATTTTTTTAATTTTTACTTTGACTTCATTTAAAAAAGGTTGTTTTTTAATTTGTAGCAAAAGAGAAAAAACAATAATTCAAGACAGTAATAAACGATAATACAAAAAAACAAGATAAAATGATTAATAAATAAAGTTAGGAAGAAGATAACAAAATTATATAAGAACAATGAAATACAATTATAGTAAATTCTTAATGGAATCATATACAGTGGTACCTCACAAGACATGAAACTCACAAGACGACCAACAAAATTAAATAAAATTTATTCTGCTAGACGAGCCGCGACTCACATGACGAGAAACCTTCAGGCCATACCTTGCGCATCATCAGTCAGCGCGCTCTGTATTTCCTGTTCAGGAAATGCTGTGTGGCTTACTCCATTGCAATATGGGTGGCAGCGCTCGTGCGTTCTGCCTATGCTGCCGCGTGGCTTACTCTGCGTGTGACTGACCTTGCCAGAATGTACGGCAGGTCGATGTTCTTGATCGCAATGAGCATTGCGTGATGAGCTCACATGGGAAATCTTACAATGAGCCCTCTCTCGCACTGCATAAATTAAGTGAAAGGCGTTCAAGAGATGGAACTCTGGAGAATTCAGACTCCAGATTCTCCCTCCAGGCAGTCCCCTCCCCCTCCTCTTCTCTCCCTCTCTCTCTCCCCAGGGGCGGATGAGTGGGGGCAGCGAGAGAGGCGAGGCAAGTGGCAGAGGAGGAGGAGGGGAGTGAGAGAGGGACGCGGGGCAAGCACCGAGGCGAAGCCAACCTGGAACACCTTGTGGGAAGGCGCAAGGCGAGGTGGAAAAAGTGCGCCTGGCCCGGTCCCGGGATGCTAGCAGCTGAGCTGCGCGCGCTTCTTTCACCACACGCCGCACCTTCCCACGAGGCATCCTGGGTTGGTTTCGCCTTGGTGCTTGCGGCTGGAGCGGGGCTGGGGTGCCGGGTCCCCACCATGTGCTTAGCCAGGACGGCCTTGGGAGAAGCTCTGCCCATGGGGCGGGGGGATATTCTCAAAGTGCACGCACACAAAATAAAGCAGAAATTGTAAATTCCCCCTCTCATAGTACGGAGGCAAGAAACATTGATACCCGGAAAGGCGTTGCTGAGGGAAAAGGCAGTTTTGCCTCAGCAGCGGCTGCGGCAGATCCTCTGAGCCAGAATCTGCCTGGAAGCAGTTCCGTAAGTGCTGGTTAGTTTGTTCTATTTCTGTTTTATAT
>JANHZU010008453.1:70535-81739 GCA_032468055.1 Acrochordus granulatus | reverse complement strand
TTTGGATAAAAGGTGAAACGTCTTCTACTTGAAAAAAATCCAATCCAGATGCCTGTTTTTTAAACTTTTGTTGCAATTTTTGTTGCGAAAAGGCTCTGACATTTATCAAGGCTAAAATATGTGGAGGGAAGAATATTGTATTCTTGTACAATAGCAGAAGCAAGGAGGTAGTTTTTGCATATACTTTATTTTTAAAAATTCTATGCTTTTATTGGTCCCTGTCTGTATTCAGTAAATACAATCTTTTCCGCTAACCTGCTCCATTCATATATTCCATATACTGTATTCCTATAATTTGTTATATTAGGAATGAACTTGGACATTCATTCTTCCTAATTTTTACTTTACTCCAGAATAAATTTTCTGCTTTCTTAAACTACAGTTGACTGCGATATTCAGAATTCCAGCTGTAATATAAGCCCTCGTCACCCACTCCTTGCTCCAGGCTGTCAATAAGCCTTTTGTCGAAAGAAGGGCCATCCCGTCTGAGCTACAAGATCTAGACCAATGTTTCTCAACCATGGCAACTTAAGATAGGTGAACTTCAACTCCCAGAAGTCCAACTATCTTAAAGTTGCTAAGGTTGAGAAATGCTGATTGAGACCATAAAAGCAGCAGCATTAAACCCAGATTTGTATGGTCTAGATATGATAGCCCAAGCCCAGGGCTTCAAGAGGAGCCATAAAGAAAAAAAGGCATTGAAGGAAAAAGGTAGCAAAGGACAGGATATCTGACATCACAGAGATTGCTCTCCTTTTCTTTTCTATTGCACCTCAATTAATGAATGCACTGGAAGTGAAATCCTTGGAGGATCCAATAGTTTCCTCAGCAGTTTCTGCTAGTTGCTCTCTTCTTCTGCTTGGTCTCTTAGTAGGTTGTGAAGGGGGGCAGAGAGAGAGCATACACATCCCACAACACATTGTTTTTCAAATTGTGTTCCACAAAATCTGGATCCTGAAACCTAGAGTTCCCTGAGACTTGATGGGGTACAATGGGAGACAAAGGGCAAAAAAAAAAGTTTATTCAAATGCAGTTTTCTGACATTAGATGTGCACCTCTTAGTCAGGGGAACTGCAATCTTTTTTTCAGGAACATACACAACAACAACAAAGTTTCTGTAGCTGGAAAATGTCCGTAAAGTAACATACCTCCAAGGATTCCATATTCTGAGCTTCAAAAGGCCAATAGATGGTACTGAAGAGATACAGCCTATGCATAAAAGGGGGAGAACTTTACCTGCTAAGTGGGGGAAGGTATCTTCTAGGGCAAGAAGTTGAAGCACATGGGGTGACTGAGGGAAAGAGGAGACCATGCTCAAGCATGCAGCTGCTGCATCATTGGAAAAGCAGCAGCATTGTTTTATGAAAATATTGCAGTACTAGGTGTGCTATTATAAGCTCTGTTTTTGTCCATATATTATTTTAAATACAATGCTATTCAAATGTACTAATTTTACAGTAGTGAAATGTACCAATAGTCGGAAGATAGACCTATTGTGTCTTACTTCTTTTCATTCTCTATTTTTAGGTATCTTGTGCTCCTGTAATCAGTTTTGGAATCAGACATTCTGATTATACAACCCCTGTGATTGTGGACGTTTACTGAGTTTGTCCCCTGTGCAGAAATCACATGGTTTTCCAACTTCTGTTTCTGTATCATGTTGCTCATGTTTCAAAGCTATTTATTTTTATAGCTTCAAAACTAACCAACAGCTGTTTCACCATGTTTTATAACCACCTGTCTGGAAGGATTACCACAAATATTCAGTAACCGATTATTGTGTAAGACTGACGTTCTAATCTCTCTGACAAAGAAATGTGCCACAGCCACTTCTTAAGATGAAGTTTTTGCCCTGCTGAATATATGCCTAGATTCTGACACTAATATAGAGACCATGGTGTCATTCTCCAGAAATTGGAATTAGAAATGTTTTATATTATTATTTTTTGGTAAAAATCTACTTGGATTCCTGCTTCAGAACTATTTCATAGAACTTGCTATTCTTGCAGTAAGTCACATAAAAATGTTTTGTATGTCTCTTTACTATCTTCATTTAGAATAAATAAATCGGGAAGTCGGTGTTTATGTTCTATTTTTTCAATGGAGTTTAATTCTGCTTTCGTAATGTATAACATCAAAAATATAAGGCATAACCAACTGAAACACAGAAACATTTTTTTAAACAATTGGAAGTTGTCTAATATTAACAGTGTAAACCACAGTAGGAAAATAGCCTAATGCAGTGCTTCTCAGTCTTGGCTATTTTAAGAGGAGTGAGCTTCAACTCCCAGACTTCCCCAGCATACTGGCTGGGGAAATTTCAGAGTTGAAGTCCACCAATCTTAAAATGGCTAAGGTTGAGAAATACTGGTCTAATGTATGTTGTGGATAGATGTACTTGCAGAAAATTGGGAATATTGTCAAATGCTTAAAACTTACTTTATTTTCAAATTTAAATGCAATGTCACTATTTCAATTTGAGATATAATAAATTACAAATCAGATTCATCAATAGAATATCCACTTGCTTCTTGTGAAAGATGGTCACGTGTACACATCAATTATAGGAAAATTCAAAATGGATCAACAGTGGACACCTTGTTCCTTTCAGCAGTCTCAAGGTTTCATGCTCATTTGCACTCTAATTCAAGTTATCCAGAGGACAGACTAACCCCTAGGTGGTTCCAACAACCCATAGAGTATTAACAACTGGCTGACTGCAAAGAGTATAAATCCTTCTAATCCCCACCATTAGAACTGAAGCTTTTTAGATGAGAAGTGAAATGTCTTCAAGAAACTCAAGAAAGTCCAGCTGCCTTTTTTATAAAACATTTTTGGGATCAGAAGGAAAATGTTACTGATCCCAGAGAGATGAGAATCACTAAACAATCATTTGTTGCCAAACACTTCTCAAATTATAGTGCAATCCTATTTATGTCTACTCAGAAGTAAATCTTATGGAATTTCACACAAAATGCAATCCAGGAAAATATGCGTAAAATTGAACTTTTAATTTAGAATCAATATATCAATTACAAAAGAACTTCAATATTGATTTGGACAAAGTTTAAAAAATGAAGATACATAAACTTATTATATGGTTAGTACAACTCAAAACTGACAAATTATTTAATTAAGCGTTAAAGAGAAAAAAGCAGATGTAATGTAGTTATATGTGCAGTGTTTCATGTTTTGTGAGTGCTTTAAGTCCAAATCTGTTCTTCCTCATCTTTGAGAGTTAACAAGCAAGGAGTACTGTTTATAGTGGCGGGTTAATCCACAGTGATAAAGCAATTTTGCTTTAAAAGATATTCCAATATGAGATTGAAAGCACTTTTCATAAACACATGTACTGTGTCCTAATATTAGTCTTTTATGTAACACATTTTTCCCATTAAAATGGGCATTAGAACATTTTTACTAAACATTGTCAACATTTTCCTGCTGAACCATAAACGAAAGAATGTAATATCACCAGTTTGTTTTCTATTTCACCCAGTAAAGAGAACAAACTAATAAAAGAGTGAAGGGGAAGAGACTTCATTTCAGTGAATTGTGCTGTGTTTAAGCTTCCAAGTAGAGAGAAACTAAATTATATCCCCTTTAAAGCAAAAAGATGAGTTCAGAATGGAGAGATCATACTGTAGTCCATAAAGAAGCTTCTGGGTCACTTTGAAAATGTAAATAATCCCAAGATCACATCTGAAGGTCATCCAAAGCAACTTTCTCCATGGCCATTTTTTCCTTCAACAAACATTCAGTACAAAACTATAATGATTTCCCTCAAGTTCGTGCTCTTGTCACCAAATAATATAGGATGAAGAAGACAAGAATGAGTCCACCAGAAACATAACAGAGAAGTTTGCGATTGTCCCTTCCTGACCGAGTCATAGTAGAGAAACGCTTTACACTTCCTGTCAGAAGGCCTGTCACACTCATAAAATCAGAATCCTAAAACAGAAAGAAGATAACTTAACACAATGGTTATGAAACAGATGTCCCCCTGCTCTAAAATAGCCAAGAAAAGCTAGAATCAACCTGAGAGATTATTTCATTCCTATTTAGACAAACAATAACATCTTGTTCTTTTTTGTCCTTACTCTGTTAGTTTTGTCTTTTTGAATTCTATTTATTCTCTTCATTATATTGTGAACAACCAAGTCAAACATAAACACACTTCTTACATTTATTTTTATTTTAATGTTTAATTTTATGTTTTTAAGAAATGTTTTTTTGTTATCCTCCGAGAGTCTCTGGATTTTGGCGGCATATAAATTAATTAATTAAATTAATAAATGCATTGGCAAAATTCAAAATGTAATACTATAATAATGCTGCAGCACTTTGCATAAATAAACATTATTTATCCTCACAATTTATCCAATAGGAGAAAAATTATATGTGTGAGCTCCACTTGTGACTTTTATTAACAATGAACAGATTTTAAACCTAAAGTTTCCAAAATGGTGTAATGAACAGACCATATAATATGCAAAAATATTATAAAGCTGAGAGCTGATATGCAAATAAAATAGCAGGCCACAACTGCCATGACTGGCTGTGATTTTCCAGCATATGAAACTCTTCACCACAAACTTCTGCTTATTTTTATAAAATGCAGTAGCCCACATATGACTTGTACTTATATATATGGAAATATTTTACGCATAGGAAATCCTTATTCTTTGAAATTGCCCTCACTAATTTGACAGTACAAACCAGTCCCATAAAATATTTATATTGGCATTGTGAAAGCCACAACTAAGAATTTACACACCATTGCTGTTATCAGAAAATCAAAAGTTCATATCTGACTTCTTTTAGAAAAGTAGCACACACACATGCACACATCTCTGGGAACAGGCTAAATGCAACTTTTTTGGGGGATGAAGACAAAATGACAAAAGTCGCCAGCAAGGAAGAAAGTTCAGTAATAACCTCTTTTGAACATGACAGATACAATCTTTTCAGAAAACTGTGTCTTTATATTTATTAAATTTACATACTGCCCATTTCACTGTCAGCGACTTAATACCACTCAAGTATATTATGTAATTCATACTTCATAGGATAAGAGTCCAGGTATATGGTGGGTTTCACTAATAATTCCACATGAATTGCAAATAGTTGTTTACCATGTTATCAAGGTACTTGTTTTGGTCCTCGGCATCTTTGTCAATGTCCAATGCAAGCTAAAATAAAAAAAAACAGAAGGCAGAAGTTACCATTTTTAACATTCTCATCCTTGACATATTTTAATAACAATTCTGATTTTGTAATGGATTGATCGAAACTCGTAATTTGCATTTCCACAGTTTCAATTCAGAAAATGAACAGGAATCCAGAACACAGCATTTTAATAAAACAGCAAAGAAAAAAAAACTAACAAACCGATTTCAGACGGGTGACTTTAGTGGCCAAGTTTTCCGCCATGCGCTTATTTTCCACATCGAGCATGTCGTCCACCGCATTTGCATTTGGACCTAAAACAAAGGACTCACCATCACTTAAGCACAGCTGAGAACACACACACAGGAGTTCACAGAAAACGGCGCGTGGCCTACCGATCGCTCGGGAATTTCACCCCGATTACGAACACTTTTCGCAACTTCCACGTTCCAAATGCTGTTGAGCCGGCAGAGGGTTCAAAAATAATTTCTTCGTGCAGAGAAGGCGGGGAAATACTTTGAAAAAGGTACGACGAGAAAGCCCACCCGCTGCACGCCCCAGCGCATCCCGCCGCCGCGCCGCCGCCGGGGCGCCCCTTCCGCCTCTCTCTGGCCCGCAAGCAGAACAGCGGGCGCGGGGGCAGCGGAGGGGAGGCGGCGCCCGCGCCCGGCGGACCTTCGAGCTCGCCGGCCGCTGACAGCCGCGGTCCGTCTCCGCTCCCGAAGGTCGGACGGGCGAGGTAACGCAAAGCGACCGCTGGGGGCGGGGCGGGGAGGGGCTGGCCGGCGCGAAACACCCTTTCCTCGCGTTGCCCCTCGCCGCTCTTCCACGACGAAGGATCCGCCAGGGCGGTTGAGAAGAGAGCGCGGCACCCGCGCGCTCCCCTCCTGTTTCCGTCTGCTCCTGCCGTTTTTTTTTCCTTTCCCTCCTTGCACTCACCGCGACCCCAGTCCGCCATGGCTGCTTCCGGCTTCCTCCGCGTCCTGCTCCGCCCACACCGAGAAGTGTTTTGGTGCGCCGGAGGAGGGCGGGCTCTGAGTCCAGCGGCAGCCGCGGATAGGGCCGCCGGGGGAAGGCGGGTCGCGCGGCCTGGACGACCCTGCGCTGGGCGGTGGCGGGCCGCTGCGCGTGAGCGTGAGCGGGGAGGGCTGGCCTGCTAACCGGAAGCGGCCGCCAGGAGCGGGGAAAGCGGGCTGAGCGGAGCCCGGAGGCTCCTCCGTGGGGAATGCCCGTCCGCCCGGGCACCGAGGGAGAAATGTTACGGGCAACCTTCTCCGTTACGCGACGTAGGTAGCTCCTGCTGAAGTGAGGCTGAAGTGTATTTTCCTTCCTTCCTTCCTTCCTTCCTTCCTTCCTTCCTTCTCTCTCTTTCTTTCTCTCTCTCCCTCTCCTCTTCTTCCCGGTGTCGGTGCCGGCCGACAAGAAAGGCGGCCTCCCCGGGGCTTCTCGCGCGTTGTCAGCAGAGGACTGATACAAGCGATGATCTCCCCGGGGCGCGCCGACGCTTTGAGACCAGCGCGCGGCGCCGACCCAACCGGCGTGGTTGTTTCGCGGTTCGGCGTGTGGTGATGACCCTTAATTAGGTAATGCGGGGCTCAGCTCACCGAGGGTTCGGCGTATGCGTAAATGCAGCCGTAAGCAAGGGTCACTTTTCACGATTTAACGGTGTTCTGGGATCAGCTCCTTTATGGCAAAAAAGACCCTTGGTCACAAACTTGCCTCTGAGTTTGGTGCGTTGCAGTGCGGGGAGAGGAGAAGGGGCGGACGCTGCTCAGCTTCGGTGCGGCATCTTTTTATGGTGGCAGAAAATCGGCAGGTGACCCATTTCCCATCTTTGGGAAGAGTCGAATTGGTAGTTCTCCGTGTACCCCACAGTTCAGGAAATGTTGGACGTCCTCTCCCGTTTTCTTTCCTTGAACGGTGTAAATTAATAATGTCCCATGCTTGCATTTCATGTAGTCACGTCTTTGGTGATAACAAGAAATATTTATTTTAGGCCAGTGGGTGTTTTCATCTAAATAGCATAGAATGCCACACATGTCACCTGCTGCCTTGGTGTGGAAGTGCAGTGGCGTAGTTGTACTGTTCAATTAGTTCCACCTACAGAATTTTTGAGCATGAACTGAGCACACAAATTTCTCTTCTCTTCCCATTTTCTCTGCCTTTACGTGTTCTTTTGTGCTTTTGTTACTGACGAAAATAGTCATGATTTTTCTGGAGAAGTAGTTGTGTAGTTGTTAAGAGCCAACACTGACTTGATGGCACATAACCTGTCACAACATAGTTTAATAAACCTGAATTTAAAAAAGATGAGTAATTCCATATTTTATGTTAATGTATCATTGGGACAGAAATCAAATGCAGTTTGCTTCTCAAATTTTCTTGCTAAACAAATCTCCTTTGGCATAACTTCTGTTCTTCTGTATCTTGTCCCAGTTGCAATACTCCTTGAGAATTAGATGGCTGAATGGCCTCTTCTACAAAACCACTTGCTAAAGTGCTAGCGATAAATATATTTTTTCTCCTAGCAAGCAAGAATGCCCAGGTGTCACATGCAAATAAGATAGCACAGCAGTAGCAGGTGTGTTGCTCAGCAGAAAGGGGAAAACACCATCATCAGAACCAATTTTATTATATTGATTTGTATATTTATTAGAAAAGTAGCATCAGCTATTTAAAAACAAAAAGATCAAACACTTATTCCGACATGAATGTATTCAGGAGACCCATATTCCAAACACTTGGCAGGAATAAGCCTGTTTTGAGAGGGACAATCACAAGTTTCAAGGAGTAAAATAGATGCAAATATTAATAAGGCTTAGACTAGTTATATCACCCTTTAAACATCCATCTTCCACCTCATTCCCAAAATGCAAAAATGTTCCAGTTTTTTTAGTCTCGCCCAGTTCAGGGGAATGTGAAGGCCACAGAAGAAATGCTGATAAAGATGTTTTGATCCTCTGTCATAGATATAAATTTAAAATAAAATCTTTAAATGATTTGTAATACTTATAATCTGTTATTCTGAACCTGTCTTAAGATATTTTCAGACTTAAAACAGATTCAAAGAATGGAGTTTTTGTCTTAGACTCACATCAACAGGTAGATGGAAAGTGATTCTGCTAAGATAAAAAGAAAGTGATAAGATACAGTTTCCTGGAAAGGAAAAAAATGAGACAAAGATTGCCAACTTCAGATGGATTGTTATGAAGATGCAGTGTTTTCATAAAAACTTAAATAATTGTGTGTTCAAAAAGAACTCACATTTCCAGAGATGTGATTTTATTTTGAGGCATTTTTTCACCAGTAACGATATAGGTTATAAGTAAAGTGACGCAAAATAAGGAAGTTCTTGTTTGTTGAATGATGTCCCATTCCTATATGTAAGTTGACTCCTTATGCATCTGGGTAAGTACATTTGAACCTAGTGTAGCATAAAGCCTAGATGATGTAATATGGATGAGGGGTAGTGCATGTTAATGATAGAATGGATTCTCCCTCCTCTCCATAATTATCAAAAGGGTATCAGTTTAAAAAAACTCTGCTACATAACCATTAGTAGCAGTGATGCCTGACTTATTTTGATAAGAGTTTGTATCAGTGCCTTTAAAAAACGTAAGTTCTGTCACAAATAATTTTGACATAATGCTCACATAGCCTCTGTGAAGAGGTATTCAATTTGTTATATCTAAAGCTAAAAATTCAAATCTTTGCCTGAATTCTCATTCTTTGGATGCCTTCTTGTCTACTTTATGCTGATTTGTTGTGTCTGAATCAAGATAAAATTGGATACAGCGACAATCTGTTCACTGCCATGATTTAGACTTGTAGGTGTACTCTACAGTTTGTATGAATTCTTTCCATCAGCCTTGGGTAGCTGTACAAGTAGCTGCAGCTGTAGGAGAGCTTGTTAAAGGGGTGGAGCTCCCTAGAGGTCAATTCTTTCTTCGCTATAATTTCTGGATCAGTAACCCAGCATTATAATTCCCCGCTGCTTCTTCTGTTTTTCTGCTAGTGAAATTTTCCAGGAGAAAGAAAACAAAGCCTGTGTCTTTTCACTTGAAAATTACACTAGGAGGGTTGAGGGAAGATGGGATAGTTACTACATTCAGAAAATGAAGCAAAAACTTGATAAATAACAGCAGTGTGTAAAGAAGGTAACTTTTGCATTCTGCTTCTAATTAGCTTTATTTTAATTTCCATTTTTAATCCAGGATACCAGTGGTGGCTAGAATGGAATTTAGAATAAAAAGGCATTGGTCTTCTATTCCTGTTATTTAAAAATGCAGATAATGCATAACAAAGGCTCTTTACATAATATTTTTTCAATAGTTTATCTATTGGAGTGGGAAGAGTCATTGAATGGGTGGGGGAGGAGTGTGTGAATGTTTTCTAAAGGAATCTAGATGTTGAGCTTTGAAGAAATCTCACCATGCAAATTGCACTGATACTACTCAACAGCTCTGATTTTAACTTTAGAGTTTTCCAATTTGCCAGTTCATTTTTGTTTAAAGGTCTTGTCCATTCTGCAGTATATAATTGTTAGTTGCACTGTATTTTTCCAATGTGGATTTGAAAACTGAAAGTTAAAAAAACCCAGCTTTTTCCAAATATTTACTTTTTAGGAGAAAATGTGATCTGGTAGAGTTATAGATGTCAGTAATAGACTTAATAGCAAGATATGCCAAATGCTGCTTTTTTCAAAGTGTCTCAATTTCAATTCCAAATATGTAAAATGAAGGACATAGTTCACAATCTATTACATCAGAATTCATATAATCAGTGCGATACTTTATTTTTCAAACGATTGATCAATTCTGTGTAGTAAATACTGCAATTTTGTTTTGAGCAGAGATGTGCTATTTGTACTAGAAATAAACGTATCTGTGACCTATTATGTGCATAAGGAAACCTGGGCCAAACATATAGAGAGAAATAGAATGGCTTTGGCTTAAGATGCTATTATGCATTAGTCTTATAATGCATAATATTAATCTTATTATAGACTAAACAGAGGACAATTACTATATTACTAGACAATGATATATGAAATAAAGACAACAACAGTGACAAACCCTTGCAAAAAAATCAGGAGTTATGTAGCACTTTTTCTGACTAATAGATTTATAAAAATCTCACTTCATGAGATAAAGCTTGTGCTTTTTAATAAAATTTCTTAACCAGAAAAGGCATTAACACTCTTCTGATACAGCAAAATTGCAAAAAATGCAAAACTTTCTCAAAAAGTTAACTGGACTTTTATTATTAGATATAATAATCATATGAAAGGAAAGATGTGGCAGGAATATATGTTTCTCACATATATTCTTCTTCAGGATACATATATGTGTTTATATAAGAATATATGTTTCTCACATATATTCTTCTTCAGGATACAGGACACACACCAGAAAACATTCTCACAGAACAGGGTAACAGAGTGACAGTGCTAAAGCAATAAAGATTTAAAGACCAGTTTTGCCCTTAGGGGTCAGCACAATAACACATTAGAGGATGCTGGAAGGTTTTGTGAAGATGAGACAAAGCTGTACTGTGAACAGAATTGTAAATAGATTACAGGATGTTTGCAGTTTTGCTATAAAACATGGGTTAATGAAAATATACTTTTCTGTTTTGCCCTCCTAGACTATCGTAACTCTCCTCCCACAGTGTCTACAAAGAAAAACCCTGTGTGCCTCTAATCTGGAGGCTTGTAAATCTTGTCAACTGGACTTTAATTTTTTGATGGTAAGATTCAGCTTTCAACTTCATCGCAAAACCAACTGTAAAATAGACTTAACACCATCCCCGATTGCTCTTCATTGCAGTCAGCTCCAATCCAGGAGTCTTCATAGTAAAGAGGAAGGGGCAAGGTAAAACAGCCACAGGCCCATAGGGTCTTAAAGGAGCAAGCAGATTCACCATTCTCAAGTAGCAAACAATTGCAAAATGCTGGAAACAATGCAGAAAGAATCCTCAGTCATCCAGGTAATAAAACAAATCTGGAGGCTTGTAAATCTTGTCAACTGGACTTT
>JANHZU010008453.1:43273-54567 GCA_032468055.1 Acrochordus granulatus | reverse complement strand
TCTGAGGTTGTTGATATTTCTCCCGGCAATCTTAATTCCAGCTGGTGATTCATCCAGCTCAGCATTTCGCATGATATGCTCTACATATAAGTTAAATAAGCAGGGTGACAATATACAGCCTTGTCGTACTCCTTTCCCAATTTTGAACAAATTTGTTGTTCCATGTTCAGTTCTAACTGTTGCTTCTTGACCAGCATACAAGTTTCCCTAGAGACAGGTAAGGTGGTCTGGTACTCCCATCTCTTTATGAATTTGCCACAGTTTGTTGTGATCCACGCAATCAAAAACCTTAGCGTAGTCAATGAAGCAGAAGTAGATGTTTTTCTGGAATTCTCTTGCTTTTTCCATGATCCAGGAAATGTTGGCAATTTGATCCCTAGTTCCTCTGCCACTTCGAAACCCGGTTTGTGCTTCCAGTAGTTCTCAATTCACATACTGCTGAAGCCTAGCTCGTAGTATTTTGAGCATAACCTTGCTAGCATGCGAAATAAGTGAAATTGTACAGTAGTTTGAACATTCTTTGGCATTTCCCTTTTTTGGGGTTGGAATGTAAATCCTGTGGCTGCTGTTGAGTTTTTTAAATTTGCTAGTATATTTAGTGCAGCACTTTAACAGCATAATATTTTAAAATTTTAAATAGTTCATCTGGAATACCAACACCTCCACTAGCTTTGTTAGTAATTTTCCGAAGGCCCACTTGACTTCACACTCCAGGATGTCTGGCTCTAGGTCAGCGACCATTTCATCATGGTTATCAGGGACATTTAGATCTTTCCTGTACAGAACTTCTATATATTCTTACCACCTCTTTTAAATCTCTTCTGTTTCTGTTAGTTCCCTCCGTTTTTGTCCTTTATCGTGCTCATCTTTGCACAAAACATTCCTTTTGTATCTCCAATTTTCTTAAAGAGCTCTCTAGTCTTTCCCATCTATTGTTTTTCTCTATTTCTTTGCACTGTTCATTCCTTCTTATCTCTCCTTGCTATTCTCTGGAAATCTGCATTCAGTTGGGTATATCTTTCCCTTTCTCTCCTGCCTTTTGCCTTCCTTCTTTCCTGAGCTATTTGTAAAGTCTCATCAGAAAACCACTTTATTTTCTTGCATTAACACTTTTTTGGGATGGTTTTAGTTTCTACCTCTTGTACAATGTTACATACCTCTGTCCATAGTCCTTCAGGCACTCTGTCTGTCAGATCTAATCCCAGAAATGTATTCCTTACCCCCACTGTATATTCATAAGGGATATCATTGAGGTCATACCTGACTGACCTAGTGGTTTTACCTACACCTTCAATTTAAGCTTAAATTTTGTAATAAGAAGCTCATGATCAGTCAGCTCCAGGTCTTGCTTTTACTGACAGTATAGACCTTTTCCAACTTTGGCTGCAAAGGATATAATCAATCTGATTTTGGTGTTGACCATCTGGTGATGTCCATGAGTAGAGTTGCCTCTTGGGTTGTTGGAAATGTGTATTTGTTATGACTAACTTGTTCTCTTCACAAAATTCTGTTAGTCTTTGCCCTGCTTCATTTTGTACTCCAAGGCCAAACCTGCCTATTACTCCGGTTATCTTTTGACTTCCTACTTTAGTATTCCAATCCCCTATAATGAAAAGGACATCTTTTTTTGGTGTGAGTTCTGGAAGGTGTTGTAGGCCTTCATAGAACCGGTCAACCTCAGCCTCTTTGACATCAGTGGTTGGGGCATAGACTTGGATTACTGTGATGTTAAATGGTTTGCCTTGGATTCAAACTGAGATCATTCTCTTGTTTTGGAGACTGTATCCTAGTACAGCTTTTCCCACTCTTTTATTGACTATAATGGCTGCTCCATTTTCTTCTAAGGGATTCTTGTCCACAGTAGTAGATATAGTGATCATCTGAATTAAATTCTCCCATTCCTGTCCATTTTAGTTCACTGATTCCCAAGATGTTGATGCTCAATCTTACCATTTCATGTTTGACCACATCCAGCTCACCTTACATTCCAGGTTCCTATGCAACATTGTTCTTTATAGCATCAGCCTTTTCTTTCAACTCCAGATATATCCACAGCTGAGCATCTTTTCAGCTTTGGCCCAGCCATTTCACTCTTCCTGGAGGTACTTGTAATTCCTTCCAATCTGAGACGCTTATCTTATGGTGTCCTATCTTTTTGTTACTATCTATGGGGTTTTCTTGGCAAGGATATTGGAGTGGGTTGCCATTTCCTTCTCCAGGGAGTCTTGTAGCCCATTTTTCACCAGATGTCCAGGAACCACAGCAATATTTAATGTGGTCTTTGTTAACCTGGGTGATGACCAGACACTCTTTGTCTGGCTCCTCTGATGAGATCTGTCCAGTATGGTTGAACCTCTGGCATAGCTCTCATCTTTTTCGGAGCACACAAGCCCCCCCGCAACCCCAGCAAGGTGTGCATCACTGGGGGGAGGTAGTATTACTTGATCTTTTGTTTAATAATTCAAATACCTGTCTGTTTTTCTTTTTTTTAAATGAGATCATTCAATAGCTTATAGATCCTTTTCTTCCTTCCCATTCAAAATAAATATTCTTTCTCTACTGCTCCTCAACCATGATTTGGGAAGTCCTTAATTACCACAAGCATCCTCTACTGGATATGGAAGATTTTCAGATACATCAAAGAAATGCTCTTCATGGGTGTTTGAAAAGTGGCAGTTTTCTTAAGAAACTAGAGTTACATGCATAATTATGAAAGAATGATATTACTGTCTTTCAAAGGCACTAAATGTATATATAGGCTTTTTTAAAAAGAAAATCGATCATTTCTATAATAAATGTTAAAAGTATCAAAAGCCAGTACAAGAGAGGAATTTGTGATAATACAGTTTGAATGACTACTATAATGCAATACAATTTTGTCTTCTCTCTCCATGCTGCTATTCTTGGCCTTAATACTTTTCAGTAATTTTCTGTTGTCATTTTTTAGGGTGAAAACCTTTTCCAAGAACTTTGAAGTTGTTGCGAATACAATTATAATTAGGAATGTATATATGAATGTACTTGCTGAATAATGCTGCTTTTAAGAAAAAAACATGTTGCATATAATTCCAATAAACAGTATTAATTGAAATATATTTTGGAAAGATAAACCAATCTGTAACTGTGATTGATAATTAGTTTATATCTGAGGCACAAAGGAATATCTTTTACTACTTAGATATAGAAAGTTAAAAAATTATTCATCCTAACACAATAATGTAATGTACTTTTTTTAGAAAAAAAGAGAATACAAACTTGTGCACGTTCTTATAGAATCAAATGAAATTGACTGCGTGATTAGGCTTGGGTGGAGTTTCCTAGTTGTATCACTCCCTTTTCCCCAAGCACACACACACACATCAGTATTATCCCAGACTGAGTCACTTCCTTCCCTTTGCTGATTTTATTTTTAGAAGTTGAAGTCAAACACATATTTTTCATTGTAAGATTATTCTGCAATGGGGTCTCCCTATCTCCTTATAAAACTTATTCAGTCTCAAAGCATTGTAGTTTTAGAGTGTTAGAATTAAAGAATTCTAGTTAATTTTCTTTGTAGAGCAAGTTACAGTAAATACACCTCTCCACACAGTATCTAAACATCTAGTTTCTTGGTTCATTTCAAACAAAGATTCTACTGGGGGTAGGGTTGGGTTGGGTTTTCATTTAGCATGATATATAAACCCAGTAGTTGTGGATTGTAAATCATGGGTTTGTGCTTAGTAATAGGTGTGACTCAGACTGCATGTTATTGTAGCATGCCCATTCCTTAGAATTAGGTGGGAAGAAATCAGGACTGGGTCTCAGGATATGCACACTTTTCCATACACTGTGTGTGAGAAGTACTGGGAGATCTTCCAGGTCTTGTTGGATTATATTTTCCAGGAGAAGACTTTATCTCCCAGGCTTTAAAAGTTAATATTTATACTTTCAGTCATTTTCACTTCTCCTTGCAGTGGGATCAGGATTGGAGGAACATAAAAACACAAGACCATCCCTGACCATAATCAGGGAGTGAGTGGATAATCAACAGTTAGGAGACACTATTATCTTCCTGTAGATTTTGTACTTTTATACCATTTGTTTGTTTGTTGTTTATTTGTACTTTTATACCATTTATATATTTATACCCCACCTTTATTATTTTTATAAACAACTCAAGATGGTGAACATATCCAACACACCTTCCTCCTGCTATTTTTCCCACAATAGCAACCCTATGAAGTGGGTTGGATTGAGAGAGAGGGACTGGCCTAAGGTCACCCAGCTGGCTTTCATGGATAAGGCAGGATTAGAACTTAAGATCTCCTGCTTTCTAGTCTGTTACCTTAACCACTAGACCAGACTGGTTCTCCATAATATATAATACATATTGATACGTCTAAGGAAGTAAGTTGTTGTCATCAAAAGTTTATCCTTAGTGAATTTGGTAGTTGTGAAATGCACATAAGAGACCTTGTTGTTTTTCCTATAATAGGAGGTAAAATTATTATTTTGTGTTTGCTGCTATATTGTTAGAGTAGCTATGTTTAGGCGTAGACCCTATCATTGGGTGCCACATACTTAAAAAAAACTTTCCTCACATTTTTTACTGTAAATTAGTCTGGTTTTGGAAAAGTAACAGCTACAACTTGGACAGTGGATGAATCCTAAAAATAAATGGAAGATTTAGATACTCCCCTGGATACAGGAGTGGAGCTGATAAAGCAAATTTTGAAATTGTGGTCATGACCCTATAACAGATATCAGCAGCAGCAAAAATCAAGCCCATTCCCCAGATTAAGTGAATTTCTGAAGGATATCATATCAGTGCAAACAGATGTAGGACATTTGTTTTAAAAGTGCTTCAGTTAAGCTGTTTGAAGGTTACACTTGAAAAGGAAGACAGATAAAAAGTAGAAAAGCTTCTGAGAGAACAGTTACAGTGAATTTGAGCCAGGATTCTTATAAACTAATTTCATATACTGTAAAAGAAAGGAAATTTCTTTAAGTCTTTGGGATAAAACAAATTTTTCCACCTAGAAGAAGGAATTATGTATAAAAGGAGCAACATTATTCACAAACAGATGTAATCTCTTTTTTACATAGTTTGCCATAGCATTTTATATCTGATCATCTTAAGCAAACTGTTTCATATTTATTTTTAAAAGAACGTGAAACTTTTTCATTGAGGTTCTTCCTCTCATCCTGGTAACCATTATATATGCCATGTCCTCCTTGTGATGTTACCTTGGTTTATTCATGGAGGTAAGATGAGGTCTGCTTATTAATGCAAGGTTGTCTCTCGTATGTTCACTAGCAGCTCATACACACCCACTGATTAGCTGTGTAGTCTTCAGCCAAAACTGGCCTCTTCCTCCAGCCTAAGCCCCATATTAAGTAGAGTTGTTGGTGTTTATTCCCCACTGGCTAATGTCAGTAGAGAGGAAACAAACCCAGGGGAATCCATCTTATCTTGTCCTACATTAAAATTGCCATGTTACTCAGGCAACATGAAAATCTCTCCCAAGATATAAACACCATGTCAGCTGCCCCATTAGAGACAATAATATACTAGACTATTGCTACACTACAATAAACAATGCATATTGATTTGTTATTTGGGCATCTATAGGAAAATCAGACCATAGCATGGTCCACCTCATCCCCATCTACAGACAGAAATTTTAAAGTGGTCAAGCCTATAGTCATAACATGAAGAAACAGTCTGAGGACGCAAAATTAAAATTGCAAGCATGCTTTGATTTGTCTGTGAAGACTCTCACTCGTCCAGGTTCAATTTCAGAATTGAGAAAGCCTTTTGGATAAAAGGTGAAACGCCTTCTACTTGAGAAAAATCCAGTCCAGATGCCTGTTTTTTAAACTTTGTTGCAATAAACAAGAGGTGATAATTAAAAGTTTCCAATCCAAACACAGTCATGCTTCCATCCACCTGTATCAGTCACAGGAATCTTGTTGGTCAGCTTACCTTCTTTCTCATTATGACTTTTTGGGTCTGCAAGAAGTTACCTCCTTGAAAAGTCGGTCTGATAAAGATGAGATATATTTTCTTCTATTTAAATTTGTTTCTGTAATAGCACGAGAAAGTTTGACCTTCTCTTCTCCGTAGTGTCACGGTTTGTGAAGTACACAGGATATGGAAATGCTGCTGGTCTTTTGGCAGCACGTGGCCTCATGGCTGGGGGACAGACAGAAGGAGAATACTCTGAGGATGAAGACACTGATACAGAGGAGTACAAGGAAGCAAAACCCAAGTAGGAATGCATTTCATGCTTTGGTTCCTTACATTTAATTTTTGCTTCTGCTTCTTTGGTTCAAGTCCCTGTCTTCCTAGATGTTAGAATTTTAGCATATATGAGTTGGAAAGAACTTTGTAAGTCATTTGCTGATAACAGGAATCCACCAAACCACGAGCGTCCAACCTCCTGCCTTGTCTGGGCCACATTGAATGAAGAGGAATTGCCACATAAAAAATACAAAATATAATCAGTGTGTATAAATAACAACCTTCCTTTATTTTTTAATATTTTTATTATAACTTGTTGGGCTGCATTACTAGCTGTCCAGGACCACATGCAGCCTGTGACTAAACCATCTAGCCTCCCTGTGAATATCACCACTGTTCTCTGAAGCCTGCTTTAGTGCTTAAGAGCTATTACTATCAAGAAATACCTCCTGATTCTTACTTGAATCTCATTTTTAAAAAAAGTTAAAAGACTTACTAGTCTTTGACTATCTGTCTCATTTTGTTACTTGATTTCTCTTAAGATTCTTCTTTTCTATGTGTTACAACTTTTGCTTCTTTATTCAGAGGTCTCTTTCACTTCTTGCCAAATTTTTCACAAGTGGATAATTTCTCTTACCTCCAGCACTTGACCTAATTGATAATGACAGTTATCAAGAGTCACTTGCCCAATAGATAAACACACAGTTGTAGTATAGTTATTTTGACATTTTCTTTGATTGATCATAACTTATCTTCAGTTGGGTTACAATTACATTACATATAATCTTCCAACTTCTCCTCCCAGTTTCTCTGCACATTTATTTATTTAATTTGTATGCCGCCGAAATCCGGAGACTCTCGGCGGCTAACAATACTAAAAACAATATTTATTAAAACAATAAATCTGCACATATTAGATTTACTATAACATGTAGACAGGCAACTACACTATGTAAGAGTTATTAAAATAGGAATTCCCCAGTAACTTTAGAAGCAAGAATAGTAACAAAAAATTGATGCGCAAAACTGAATTAAGATGTGTAATGTAATGGATATGTTTATGTTCTTCCTGTTTTCTTTCTTTCTTTTTAACATAATGTATATACTGTATGTTAACCAAATGAATATTAGAGTTAAATTTCTAGCCTACTCACCACACCTTTTTTACTCTATCTCTATTAAAAAAATAGCCAAGAAAAGGAATATGACTTATCCTGCCAAGCCCCTGTGCCCTTTTGATATTTACAAGTGAGAAAGTTTATTATAATTATTTTCCTGCAACAATTAGGAATTGGCTTTGTTGATTCATTGGTTTTGTTTCATATATTCTACCTTCTTTTCTCTGTGATGAAACTATTTAGCATTAATCCTATAACTGGGCGTGTGGAAGAAAAGCTTCCCAATCCAATGGAAGGGATGACAGATGAACAGAAGGAGGTTGAAGCAATGAAACTGGTGAATATGTTTGACAAACTCTCCAGGTACTAAAAGAAAAAAATTATCCAGAAATGGATTGGTAATAGTAGGCTGAAAGAAACAAAATCAAAATCTCTAAGATACCAAACTTACAGTGAATTCAAACAACTTATTTCAAATTATTTAATTTTCTTTGGGCTAATTCACTACTCAATTTGATGGTTCTATTAATATTAAAAGAAATGTCTGCAGGCAACTGTGAGCCCAGGGGATGATAGAGATCAATTTCTTTTTCCCCATTCATATGTATTTCTGTAATACCTACCCTGAAGGGAAAATGAGGTAGTGCCCTGCTGTTAAACTTCAGCAAATTTATCCAGGACAGGTTGACTGTAATATTTATCATACCATGTTTAAAAAAAACCTTGTATTTTGTCTCTCTGGAAAATTGTGCTAAGAGTTGTATGTGAAAAGTGGGGAGTTTTAACAGGTCAGAATAAGAAGTAACTGACAAAGCCTGAAAATGGTATCTCAAGTAAATAGTTCAGGATTTTTCCATAAGATCCTTCAGCTTAAATTTCAGGCTGATAGTAAAGATAGAGATATAAAGGGTGAGGAAGGAAATCCTTAACAACCCCAGAGCTCTAAAATGGCCTCAGTGAGGTTTCATACTATTCATTTATCACACGCGTAAGTGCAAAAGTGGATCTTAGGATAGCTGGTGTAGGTCAGTATTTCTGAACCTTAGCCATCTTTGCATGATGGCTCAGAAATTCTGGGAATTGAAGTCCACAAATCTTAAAATCACTAAGGTTGAGAAACACTGGAGTAGACTGCAGAGGCAGATGGCAGCTAAAGCTACTTGGTCTCCTTCCCAGCAGCTCAGCACTCTACAGTAGTTGCTTTTTCATCATTTAAAAGCAATGCAGGCAAGAGTCCAGAAACTCAAGAATTCAAAAGATAAATTGGTGACAAGGAGAGAGGCATTTTGACACAATCTCCTCCTTGCTTCTGTGTGTATTAAAGGATGGTGAATACAAGCCTGGACATTCTTTAGCCAGTGAGGATAATCAGAAATAATTGCAGAGGGATTGTTAGTTAGCTGATCAGTGAAGGATGTTAGGGCTATTACTTCAAGAATTACCTGCGGCACTTCTCACATTGGCTTGGCCTTGCTACTGAATATTAAAACTCCCAAAATCATGTTCTTAGGTTGAGTGCACACATCATACTAACTGATTAATGTGGTGGTTTGCAGGAAGATATGACTCGACTTACTAGTTTAATTATACTAATTATTTTATTTGGATTTCAAAATTTTGTTTGGATTCTATGAGCATTAAAGTGTCTCTTGAGGCATCTGTGAAAAGCATAATTTTATTACTTTAGACATCTTAATAGCACTCTTAAACAGTTGCTACGGTACCTCAAGAATATTCAGAAAAGAGCTGTGTTATCTAACAGTATCTCCTGAAGAACATTCATGTATGAACTATTGGAAATTTGGGGAAAAAAAGCTTGTTAATAAGCTGCTCTTTTACTCATTGAGTTTGCTTTCTAAAACCTTCACAGAGGCTCAGGAGATGTAGTCAAATTCCTTTGGTAGTTTAAGAGGATCTTAATAGGTTTGCCATACATAGATTCTAAATCCAATGTGACATTTTTAATAAAGGTTTAAAAAATCTGAACTGAAAAAGTCATCTGATTGGGGCCAAAATAGATTACAGACCACTTAGAGTTTTTCATATAAAAGAACTAGCAATTACATTTCCAAGTGTCTGTTTAAAATCTTTTCAAGTTTCACACCCTCTTCAAAAAATGTCTGTAAACTAAACCAGTCCCAGTACGTGCACTGTGGATCAATCTCTGGATGTTTTAGGATTATTTTTACTAGGTATACTTCAGTTTTAACAAAAACATTCAGGAAACTCTCACTCAAGATCTTCATAGCTTAATCAATGAATAAACACTTTATTATGTTCAGTTATCAGAAACATATTCTGGCCGTTTCTGTAAAGCTTTTCTCATGGGAATCGCTTTTGCTTATCACTGTTATTTCTCTTTTCTTTTTTTCCTTTGAAGACAGCAAATAATCAGGCCTATGGGCCTGGGTCCTGATGGCAATTTAAGCTCTTTCAATGTAACTTCCCTGAATGAAGCTGTTCATCAAATAGCAGAGGAGAGGTTATCATCTGATTCTGATTTGGAATTAGACTGAGTCATCTTCTTCTATTTCTCACAAGTCTATGGACCTGCTATTCTCTCTCTCTATCAGGATTGATCTTCTGATACAAAGATCTGGAAAAAGACTTTTGTGACTTAGATTCCTCCATCCAGATCCATCTAATTTTTGCTTTCGTAGCCATACAGCACTCCTCCTCTTGAAAGCTTTTTACAGGTTTGGTCTTTCTGTCTTTTCTCCTCAGTGTTTCTAAGAGTCTCATCCTCTGATGCATTACAAAGACTTCCCAGCAGATTGGAAAGAATGCAAGCGAGGATAGTTTCAAGTGGGTTAATAGCATGTGAAACACTAAGAGTACATGCATGTAGTCAATTGTTTCAGAAGAAAAAAGTGTATGAATTAGGGATATATGTTAATCCCTGTACCAAGCAGAACATTTAAAAACGTATGTTGTGATTGGAATACATGGGAACTGTAGACAAATATAAATGTGTATGTATAGTAGATCTGTCTAGGAGTATATTATAAAAATGTGTGAACAAAGTGTACATTTTTTATAAATATATTGCGTGACAATAAAATGTAGTTTCATACCATTCCTTTTAGAATACCTTATGGATGGTTGGAAATCTTCAAAAAAGAGACATTATTGAAAGTATGGGTGTGTACACATGTGTATGTGTATAGGTGCAAGAAATATGTTTATTTAAAATATGGGAATATAGGACTTCTGGAGACATATTGCCATGTACTTTGGGGAAGAAACCCTGAAGTTGGTGTGGAAATATGAAAAGGCAGCAAGAAAAGTGGCAGACTACAGAAATCACCTACGCTTCAATCTCTGATGCAGACAACAGAGCCTTATCCCAATAAGACTATGCCTGTGATCCACAGTCAAGGGTCCAGAGCAGATAAGATCCTACAGAAGGCAGAAGAACATCTTCTTAGTGAAAAGATACAATAGGTCCACAACGCCACTGACACCTTGCAACACAATGTTGATCACCTTCATCAGAAACTAACTGCTACCCTACCTAACTCAGTGCTGGACAGAATAGTTCAGTTTGTTACAAAGCACAACTGGGCCAACACTACAAAGGGAAGGAGAAACAAACTAAGAAATTTAACATCCTTTTCTCCCACAGTAAGCAGAAACAAAGAGCTGAAGAACTTGCTGGAGAAATAAGGATGATGGGACAACAAAGGACAAAAAGAGCATGAGGGTGAAGAACCACTGATAGAGAACTTATCCAGCCAGAGATGTCCTTAATTAATTAATTAAGGCCTTGACTTTGCGTCACTCCCAAGCGTGTTCCTGTGGTGGAGTTCATCACAGCCACAGAATCTGCCATCTGTAACAACTATCTCCCCATTGAAGAAGCAAACCAACTCCAGCTGAAAATTTCTGCAGCACTATCTGGTGCTCAACCTCCTCCACCCAATCTTACCATCCAGGAGAGGAGAACACTGACA
>JANHZU010008452.1:14326-24409 GCA_032468055.1 Acrochordus granulatus | reverse complement strand
CACTTTAAACAAGGTTACATTTCTCTTAGGTTTATATGGAAGGTTCTAAGATATCTTCCAAAGATGCCACATTTAAATATATACCTTAGAGATATAGCAGCCAAAGAAGAATGAATGAATATTATGAATATAATATTATATATATATATTATATATATATACATACACACATATTCACATATATATAAATCTATTTGGGCTAAATGTGAAGATTCCAAAGATTTACCAGAACAGCATATTGTAGGAGTATGTCAACACTTCTGAATACTGTTGCAGTCCATTTTTCCACATATAAGAAATAACAGTATTATATGCACTCTGCTAGTTCTCAAGAAAATGAAAGTTCTAAAGAGATTCCTAAATGTTATCTATTGATCCACATTGCATTTTTTTCACATCCTATATTCAAAATTAGATTAAATTATTGCAATTAAAGAAAAACAGCTACGTAAAAGGTTGTATTTAAAATTTACAGTTATGAAAATTGCCTTCAAGTGAATACTGAAGCAAAGAGTTCCTCTTTGAGAGAGATGGGCAGTTTAAAAAACTGAAAAAAACTTGAATAGAATTCTTTCCCCTCTTTTAATTTATTTTTTGTGCTAGCAAGATTTGTCCAAATTATAATTAAATAACTAAATACTTTGACAGATTTTCTAAACATATTAAATACAAACTTTAATCTGAAACCATTTTATTAGAGACTTAAATGTGTACATTCTTTCATTTCTCTTTGTTCTCTTTGTGACAGATCCCTTTTTACACATGTAACAACTAAATTTCATTACCATTCTGTGCAGTCCTCCCAGGGCTGAAAGTAAAATATTGGATTGACAGGCACTTGTTTTGAAAGAGGCTTTCGTGATGATAGAAAGACTGATTCAATCTCTAATTCTGAAGAACGACCTGCCACCTGGAGTGATAGTATACAGATGGGTGCAATCTAAACTCTTTTTCTGCCTCAAGTTGAATTTGGCTGTAGATTAACAATGTGATTCCATATAATGAAGATGTTTGTTTGGAGCAGTGGCAATTTTCCATTACTGACATGCAGTGTCAACAGTTCCGACATAGCAATAAGGAGAAGAGTTAAATGTGCTACATCTGACTGGGATTCATGCCAGGTTATTAAGAACTCCATTAAAATTACCCTCAGTAAGCTGGTTTCAAATATAGGCATACCCAGCCTAGTTTCCCCTATGACTGCCCACTCAGATATAATACCTGATGGTATTTAATATACTATGGTTTCAAGTGTTCTTATTTCTTATCAGAATATCTTGTATGTACTTTGATATAAAACTTAAGACTGCTGTTCTGTGCACTTGTTAAGAATGTGATATTTTTAATAAATGTAATGGACTGATAACCTAATTAACGTTGAAGGGCCACACCAAGAGAACAAATTTCTCAATAAATGCTTTGTTTAGAATTTTTTAACTCAAGGATTAAAGATCTGGTTGCATGCCAGATAGAAACTTTATAAGGACAAATATAATGAAATCTATGATACATTTATTCAAAATGTAGCAGGTTAAAAACATGATAGTTATATAAATGTTATATGTATGTGTGTATGTTTGAAGGTAAAGATCCTCTTCATGGACCACTCCCATATTGGGAAAGGGCTTGCATTATTCAATAAGTTATGAGCTATTCCATGCAGGGTCTCCAACTCAGGTTGCCAACCCCCTGGCTAACAAGCCCAGCTTTTTAACCACTAGGCTACTGTGTCCTATATAGTATATATGTGTCTCTGTGCATTTTTCACTTTTCTTTTAAAAGCACTTCTGTGTATTTTTTGTCTTTGTTGTTTATTTTTTCTGTTCTCCTCATTTGAGACTATTTTTTAAAAGCACTAAAAATTAAACAAAAAACAACATAAATACCCATTATTATTTGTACTATATGCTTGTAACAAAAAACTACTTGTTCCTATCAGTTGGATTATGTGAATAACATGTTACATATGCTTATATATTCAGATCTGGAAGTAAGTTTGGATCACATACAACTTTATCAGTTTTGCTAGTAAGAGTGAGCTGATAATGCTTAAACTATGGGGTCAGGTCAGAAACTAAAGAAAAGAAATAGAAAGACTTCTCTTTATAATCCTCATTGATGAGATTTCATGCGCATTGCTTCCTAAAAATGGATTAGTACTGGTTATTTTCAATATAATTCAACTGATCATTCTTCACTCAAGCCTTTGGCAAGGGAGAGTGAGACCTTTTGCTTCATTCCATCTGGTCTTTCACTCTTGTCAATGTTTATCTTTTATCTCCCTTTGATTTTATTTTAATTTCTTTGTTTGATTGTGATGAGCTGTGCAAAGTCATGGAGAATCAGGGTATTATAAGTTTAATAAAATAGAATATTTATTATTTTTCTTTAACTATAAGATTTGGCCCCTTTCCAAAACTATTCATAAAAGAAAGGAAAGAAGCAAGATATATAAACATTTTTTTAAAATCTTTTCTTCTTATTTCCAAATTTTTCTAAGCAAATTTTTAAATAAAATGCAGGTTCATCACACATTATCTCATTTAGTATTTTTGTGTGCAATAAGTACAGGATTTAGCACTTTTAAAGTATACTGGCTCAGGAAAAAATGATTTGTATGCTGTCATAATTGAATGGAATTTTCAGCAGCAAATAGAATGAGCAGTTTTGTTTATCATTGTGACTTGGCCACCATAGCAATTAAATAAATTATTATATGTACAGCAATGTGAAATCATAACTGCCAGTTGTTTGTTTGGTGTTCCCAAGGACCTTGCATGTCGTAATGATGCAATATATGTGTACATCCATTCAGTGTGGCTCTTTGGAATTGTCAGATGGAAATTATATTCAGTGTGCAGATTTTGCAAGTGCTGCCTAAGATTTTGTGGTATTGCACCTTGTGTACAGATAAGCAGTGGGACTACTACAGCTGGCTTATACCATAATCTTTCAACTTCAATTTTCAGATCTTGTGATCGCCTATTCTTTATCCTTAATTCTACTGTCCTTGATATGGCTTACATTAATCATCCACACTGTCTTCTTTTCATCATCATCTTATCATTCTTCTTATTATTCATATTTGGAAGCTACCCGAACTGGGCTTGTTTTGGAACAGCAATATCATGGGATAAAATCAGTCTTGCACACTAAGGGTTAAGTTAAGAGCAAAGCTTTATGTCGCAATCAAGGATAAAAAAATCAGTCTTACGTACATTTAGTCTGCTATTTAATTCCAGAAACTCTGACCTGTTCTTTGTCATGCTATTGTTTGCTTTTATAAAACCATTGTTTAATTCCTGGTTGTTGTTGTTGTTTTGTTATAGAATTTAGATGTGAACTGCTGCAATTTGTTAATTTCCCTTATATTTTTCTTCTACCCATCTGGGAATTTTGCCCTGGCACTTCATATTGACCACCTCTGCATGAGCAAATAACTATCATCCTATCTAGCCAATGTCACAGGCTATTGTGAGTATAAAATATGATCCACTGACCTGAATTCCCTAGAAGATAACATTTCCTACCTATGCAATAGTTGTAGTTCTACTTTAATATTAAGTGAATTTAATAATGTTCATTTAACTTTTCCAGCAAAATAAAATGTTAATCCTTATAATTCCATTATCCCTCTATATAAGTGATGCAATGGTTTAATAGGAGTTCCAGAAAACCATTGTTTTTTTATAGTTGACTATTATTATATACATAAAAATGTGAAATCACACCAGCCAATTATTTAGCTGATGTTGACCTTCATATGCGCTGAGTTCTTCCCAACAATCTAGGTGGCCATAATATATTGGCATAATATATGCATGAATCCAAATAGTGTGGCCTTTTGTAATTGACAGATGGAAATTTGTCAATGTACAGATTTTCTAAATGCCATCCAAGATTTTTTCGTATGGTACCCAGTGTGCCAATAACCACTAGGACCATCATGGCTAGTTTATGACATAATCTTTCAATTTAATTTTTTAGATCTTTATAGTTTGTGATTCTCTCCAATTCTTTGTCTTCTATTTTACTATCCCCTAATATTGCCACATCAGTTATCCAGATTTCTTTCTTTTCAGCCATTGTTAAACTGGTTTGTTATGAGCCAAGCCTTTAATTAGTCTGTATTCAGAAATACCACAATATTAACCTGCTCATTTTTGACTAATTTTTATTCTGTGTTCCCACCAGTTTTTCATTTGTGCTACATGATAATTTTTTTTCAGATGTCCCAGTTAATACTTTTGATAATTGTGTAATGTCATTATTTATGGTCAGTTTGTGCAATCTTCTGCACATCTTCTACTGTTTATTCTGAATATCTGCACAATCTGCACTGTCTCCTGAGAAACCTGTATGCAGCTCAAAAACCAACAGTTAGAACTGGACATGGAACAATGGATTGGCTCAAATTGGGAAACAAGTACAACAAGCCTGTATATTATCACCCTATTGTTTAACTTATATGCAATACATCATGCAAAATGCCAGGCTGGATGAATCATTATTCAGAAATAAGATTTCTGGAAGAAATATCAACAACCTTAGACATGCAAACAATACCACTAATGGCAGAAAGTGCCAATTAAACTCAAGAGCATCTTGATGAGGGGTGAAAAAGGAGTGTGCAAAAACTCGCTAGAAACTCAACATTAAAAAAAAAACTTAAGATCATGGCATTGGTTCCATCACTTCCTGGCAATAGAAGGGGAAGAAATGGAAGCAGTGACAGATTGTATGTTGTTTAGGCTCCAAGATCACTGCAGATAGTGACTGCATCCATGACATTAAAAGATGCTTGCTCCTTTGGAGGAAAGCTATAGCAAATCTATTTAAAAAGCAGAGACATCACTTTGCTAACAAAGGCCCATATAATCAAAGCTATGATTTTCCCAGTAGTAATGTATGGCTGTGAGAGTTGGACCATAAGGAAGACAGAGTGCCAAAGAACTGATGACTTCAAATTGTGGTGCTGGAGAAGACTCTTGAGAATCCCTTGGACTCCAAGAAGATCAAACCAATCAATCCTAAAGGAAATCAACCCTGGCTTCTCATCTGAAGGCAGATCCTGAAGCTTAAGCTCAAATACTTTGGCCATCTAATGCAAACAGAAGACTCATTGGAAAAAAAAAGTGACGCTGGGAAAGATTAAAGGCAAAAGGAGAAGGGGACAGCAGAAGATGAAACGGTTAGAAAACATAGTTGATGCAATGGGCATGGGTCTGGGCAAACTCTGGGAGACAGTGCAGGATAGGGAGGCCTGGCATGCTGCAGTCCATGGGATCATGGAGATCAGACACTCCTTAGTAACTGAACAACAAAGCAAGAATCAATGCTTCTGAAATGATTGATTTCATTGTGTACATCAAGAATGAACACTGATTGTTCATTGCATTGTTAGTAATGAAGTTTAGATTTCAGGATCATTAGCTCTGTTAATGATCTCTGCATACTGCTTTAGATGGCTATGAAATGGCAATAGAGCTGTTTGAATCAGCACTACCACCTGGTTGCCTTTGAATTCAGAATCACATTTGCTTCATGCTTATTAATGAAACCACCATGATCTACCATGTCAGATCTTAGTATAGTTAAATTAGTATAGTATAATACATATATATATGCCCCTGAATTAATAGTACATACTCAGAGAGATTTCATCATTTCAATTTTGCTAAATTTATTTTCATTCTTCATCCAAAACCTGATGTTTACTACTTATAGCCCATTTTAATGGGGATATATGTTACTTAAGGACATCATGCTGTAGGATAGCAACTTCTGAATTAATTCTGGAAAAAAAATAAGATACATACAGTATATTTACACTACATTTATAAGAAAAGAATTGCAATTGATTTCCAATG
This sequence comes from Acrochordus granulatus, assembly GCA_032468055.1. Taxonomy (NCBI): domain Eukaryota; kingdom Metazoa; phylum Chordata; class Lepidosauria; order Squamata; family Acrochordidae; genus Acrochordus; species Acrochordus granulatus. Next base: position 18,539 of record JANHZU010008452.1, on the reverse strand, counting down.
ACGATTTATGGTGGTATAATCATTTTCAAGATATAGAAGTCACTGATGCCAGTGCTGGTTGCCAAAATCTTTCTCCAGATAAACGAGGAAAGATGATATAGAACTCACTGATGCCAGTGCTGGATGCCAAAATCTTTCTCCAGATAAAAGAGGAAATGTGAAACTGACCCATTTTAAACTCTGGAGAGCCACTCTTCATGAGTCAACTGCAAAGATGGACATTTTTGCAATGGACTCATGAGTTGTGTAAGTAGGGAACCTATCTTTCTTTGCTGTGATGCAGACCTGCCAATTCTTATTTCTTAACCACATTTGGTAAAATATTTCTATGCTTAACAGAGGTTTCTTTTACAGTTGATAAACATTTTTTTCTTGGATATAAAATTAGACATTTAAAGCATATTGGATAATTCACAAAAAGCTGGATGGCAAGGATGGTCTAAAAACTTTAATAATGGAAGGAGATTTACTTTAAGATTAGCTTTGTTATGAATTTATATTGTAAAAATCTCAGCTCTATTAACTGTTTCAATGGGAATGCTCTTTGTTTACCTTCAACTTACTTGTAATTGGCTGAATTTACAAAAAAAAAAAAAAGACCACAGCAATTTAAGTAGACTCTGTATCTGGTTGTAATTATACCTTGGAAGACATTAGAGGGACTGAAGTGTACGTTTCTTTTTCCAGAGACTCATATTTAAAAAAGGGTTAAAAATTTAGAATTTGAGAGAAGAATTTATTTCAGTAGAAGAAAAATTTAACAGAACTATTGTATATGTTAACCCCCAATTAAAACCAGAATTTGTATTGGTTGATGAATATGGCAGTTTTGTTTGTTTATTAAATGTATTGGGATGGATGTTGAATTATTGGTATCAACGCCATGGGTTTAGACTTTATGCAAACATGAGTAGATGAATACCCCTTTGGGGGGGAAGAAGGCTGGCAGTGAGGGAACCAGGAAGTTGACACTAGACCTACCTGAGCTTGAGGGTGGAGCAGGAACTATGGAGGAGTTAACACCACCAGTTAGCTTGGTGGAGGGATTAATATTAGAATGTTTAAAAATGTTTTAAAAAGTTTTAAAATGTTAAAGTAATGTTTAAAAATGTTAAAATGTTGATTGTGAGCCACCAAGAGTCTGTTAGGAGATTGGCAGCATATGATAAAGAAAGAATAAAAAGTAATGTCAGAAAAGTATTTTTAGGTATTATAGAATATTTGGAAATGAATAATTAAAAACAAGCAGCATTATTTTTTTTAGTTGCAGAGAAAGCCTTTGACAATTTAAATTGGCCTTTTCTGTTTAAATATTTCAAAGTTATAAACTTTGGAGGTAATATAAAAACAGTGAAATCAGTTTATAACTCACTGGAAGTACACATTATTGCTCACAGACATTTAATAAAATCTTGTAAGATACAAAAGGGAACAAAACACCTTGTTTCTTTAAGTTTTGAATAAATATATAAGGCAAGATGAAGGAATAATGGGTATAAACATAAAAAATAGGTGTAAACATAAGCAAAGATAAGTTGAGCACTTTTTCAAGTGATTTGGTGCTGGTGCTGAAGGATCCTTTAAAAGGGTTTATTTCATTAATGGGATAATTAAAAGGATTTTGGGCATGAGCTAGCTTTAAGATTAATAAACAGAAGACAAGTAGTAAAATATGAAGACACCTATTCAAACAGAACTAATGAACAAAATGGGCTTCAGGATTTTTGGCTTACCAAATTTTTTTAGCTTATTTTATCATTCATCCTTCTGTTTCAATTTAAATAATAATGTTAAGACTTAAATGACATGAAAGAAAATTGGTTCAATATTCCTTTTGGGACTGATGAGCAAACAGTTGGAAAAAATTCATGGAACTTTGTTTCTATATATGACAATAGCAGCAATGCTTTTACATCCACAACAATGGAAAGATTCAACACTACTCACAATGAAAGAATGGATGAAGATAATGGAGCTGACTTATGGCAAAATTGACAGCTTTGATTTATAAAAAAAGACATTGATTAATTTTAAGGCTGATTAAAAACCTCTTGGAATTTTTTTGTAAAATTATAACATGGATTTCATGATTAGAAAAGTAATAGATGATAGAAAAATGAAAATTATCATGTAAATTTAGAATAAGAATTTAAGATAAATTTATACTCACATCTGATCTGTAAAACTAAGTCAGCAATAATTTATTTGTGTATTTCTGCACTGTCTTTGCTTTCTTTTTTATTTTTTTCTTCTTTTACTTTCATTATTAGTTTGTATTAGTTTTTATTTCGATACTTCAAAATTTAATAAAGTTATTTAAGAAGGAAAATGATCACAAACCAGTTTTTGCAATTTGGTTTATTTGCTTAATGCTAAAAAAAACTAGTTATGTTGTCACCTTTCAACATTACAAAATGGAACAAACTAAAATTTTATTTTGTTCCCAGTACAGATTAATTGTTCATAACATAGGCTGATATATTCCAACTAGCAGAAGTTTTGATAATTATTCTGCTTAACCAGTGTACATTGTCAGGCACATTTGCCCTGGTAATGTTTTGAGCAACTAATTGACATATAGTATTTGAAAGAGAAAGAAAGCTTCAGTGAACACAGATACCAAATTATTGATATATCCATAAAGACATAATTCTCTGTTCCGAATATAAAAATCCAAGGACATTTTAATTATTAGACAAGAAAAAATATTCTAGAATATGTAACAGAGCAATAATTATTAATAGATGACATTTTTCTTTATGATTTTGACCTGATTATTTTGATTTGTGTACTATTTCTTCTATCTGTGATGCTTTTTTTCTTAAAAAATAATACATTAGGGATAAGTTTCCCCTGTCAGTCATGGCCGACTTTAGGGGGAGGTGCTCATCCCTGTTTCATAGAAGGGCTAGCATTGTCCAAAGAACCTTCATGTGGCCTGCATATCTATACACCGAGGTGCAGAAAATGCTGTTACCTTCCCACCAATTTAGGCAATACCTATTTATCTACTTGCATTTTTATATGCTTTTGAACTGCTAGGTTGGCAAGAGTTAGGGCAAATAACGAGAGCTCATCCTGTTACACAGAGGTGCTTGGGTCAAACTCAAGCTGTCAACTTTCCAGCCAAAAACGTAACTGCTCAATCACACATTAGGGAATCAAACTGTAAATCTGAAGAGATGGGACAAAAGTGTTTGGCAGTCAGGCTACTGGGAATCCAAAGAAACTATCCTACATTTAAAATCTGATTTAAAAAGTATCACTTCTATTTTAAAAGCAGCTTCTTATAATGCGGAGCACCTGTCAGATAAAGTCGCTTGGATTCAGTCCCAGTTGGACGCTGGTTGCAAAGTAGAGCCAGTGGAGATGCTGAGGGAGGAGTCTTGCCCAGTAATCTGGGAGCAATTCGATTCTGTTGTCCTCGATGCAGTCAGTGAGACCGCTTACCAGTTAGTTCCTTGTCCCTCCTGGTTGGTGACTAGCAAGTGGGTCCATGCAGTGATTAACTCCTCGCTGCAACAGGGTTTTTTTCTGAGATCCTTCAAAGAGGCCCTGGTTTGCCCCTGTAAAAAAAAAACATTGCTGGACTCCACCTGTTTGGATAATTATCAGCCAGTCTCCCATCTGCCTTTTTTAGGCAAGGTGGTTGAGAAGGTGGTTGCTTGGCAGCTGCAGAGGATCCTGAAGGAAACAGATTTTCTGGATCCTTTTCGGTCTCGTTTCAGGCCCGGTCATGGGCAGAGACAGTATTGGTTGCTCTTGTGGATGATTTCTGGTGAGAGCAGGATGGAGGTAGTGCATCTAACCTAGCCCTCCTTGACCTCTTGGCGGCTTTCGATACCATTGACCATGGTATCCTTTTGGGTCAGCTGCAGGGGCTGGTGCTGGGTGGTGCAGTTTTGCACTGGTTTGGCTCCTTTCTCTGTGGCTGGTCCCAATTGGTGCTAATAGGGAGGAAGAGGTCCAGCCTTCGGCCATTACTTTGTGGTGTACCATAGGGCTCAGTGCTTTCTCCTTTTTAACATGTACATGAAATTGCTGGGTGAGATCATTCGTCACCATGGGATGAGGTATGCTGATGATACTCAGTATGCTGATGATACTCAGATTTACATCAGATTTACATCTCTTTTCTGGGTGACCCAAGTGATGCTGTCCTGGCCCTGACTCGGTGCCTGGAGGCTGTTCAGGGCTGGATGGGGAACAACAG
>JANHZU010008450.1:31429-43203 GCA_032468055.1 Acrochordus granulatus | reverse complement strand
TCAGCAGGCTTTGAAATGCAACAACAGCATTTATGACAGTGTTCAAAGTGCTCACATGACGAGCACTCACTATCCTTAACACTTGAACTGATTTGAATCAAATGTGCAATATTCTATTATCAAATTTATCCAGCTGAAATACAGTGAAATCCCTGAAATATTCCATTTTCCTTTAAGATGAAAAGGAGAGTGTTTTTAGTGTCACTTATGCCCTAAGCAATTTGAACAAAACAGACAAAGCAATTGGAACACAGAAACATTTCTTGAATGCCACCATGTTATTCCAAATTCAAACTGGAACCACATAACGTTGCCTTATACCAAGGAACTGGTACAGCTCAAAACAGCCTACACTGACAAGAGGAGATTTCCAAGAGTTTAAAAAGTAGTCTTGCCCCATATCTTTAAGTAGAGGTGTCAAAGACTGTACTTTGGATCTCCTGGATGCAAAAGCACATGCTGTATTAGTAAAATCTAGCCCTGGGATTAGTTGTGCTGCAATGCAAATTGCAGCTAAGAAAACATAAGCCAAATGAAGAAAAAGATTAACAAGGCAACAAAAATGATGACCTGAGGACTTGGATGAAGGTGAAAACTTAATGGCAAGAACAAAGATTTATCTACTGTAATTTTTAGCATAATATTTTTCGATTAATGTACAGTATTTAATCAGCTCCATCTTTCTCTGGATGCAACCATCATTTGGCAATGTTTGTACATGGTGGAAAACGAAGATGTATCAGACATCAGAATCGTAGCTAATATGAACTGAGCTAGCTTAACTGGGTATGCCATTTACAAGAAAATCAATGTGGTTTGGAACACCTTAGCTTTGGGAAAACAGTGGGATTTAGGCACTACTAGCTTTTTCTGGGACTACGTCCAATGAAGTTTTCACGTCTGCGTATCGATCTTCACCAGTCTGGTGTCCTTCAATGGACTGACATTACAACTCCTTTCTGGCAGCGTGTTTTTTGATTCTGAGAACTGAAATTTGGACACATATAGAAACACTAGGCTTGGAAGCTCCCTCCCTTGAGTCAGCTTGGCTTCTGCTGGCTCCCTGGATATATCTCTCCAGTTTATTTGGTAGCTGTTTGGCAGTAGGCTTCTGAAGTAATGAAAAAAGGCACAGAAATGTTTACAAGGGGAGGAATTACCCCCAAGTTACATACAATTCTGAAATGATCTTGGGAATTCACCTCTGAATGCAGGTGAGTGGAGAGATGAGATAGGACACATTCACATCTGAATCAAATACAATGAATACTTTAAACTCAAAAGTTGTGTGTTTTTGCAAACTTGGCTCAAAAATAATTTCTTTTACTCTGCAATGTTGGTAAAGATAAAGACATTTCCTCAGTGGGCTGTATGTTTGTGACATCGATTGCCTCCAGGAAGGTGTTTTTATTTTATTTCCTTTGCTGGGAGACGCCCATCTAAGTAATTGCATATTTTTTCCAGATAAGCCAAAGTGAACTAGGTGAAGAGATACTTTGCCAGGTGTATTGCACAAGCAAAGCTCTCTTCATTGAAGCATTAAAGAAGCCTACTCTTCCAAAAGGCTCTGCGTGGCTTCTTCAAAGGTTTCTCCTGTTTGTTCACTGGCAAGCCAGCATGCAGCACATGTTATGGGTTATGCACTCCTGCAAGCAGAGTGGCTGTGTTGCACCTCCCAGGGATGTGGCGGCTTGAATTCTTTGAGAAAGAATGCCTGGCATATACAAAATATACATATATATTTTCAAAATGGCCTGTTTGAATGCTCTGCCCGTTCCAGTTGCATTTGCTTTAAAAGAGTGCTGAAAAACTGAACAGGGCTGCAAGTGACTTTGAAGGATTTGCTTTGTTTAAATTTCATCTACTTTGGCACATAAGTGAATAAGAAACCACCTTAAAAATATGCCACCAAAGCCAATTAAACCTTACTGATTTTGCAACATGTAAATGGCTATTAGGTACTAATGTGAAAATGAAGTCCTTCCTAAGTCATGTAAAAAATATAGTAACCCTGAAAGATAAAACAAGAGAAAATACATAGAACTCTGATTGCAAGTTCTACACTTAAAGACTGCAGCTGGGTTAACGGAATAAAACACTCTTACTATATATGTTCAGTTGTGTTTCTGTGTAATATCCCCCAAATTAATTTAAGAGTCAATCCAACAATCAAGAAACCTCTAATACTTGTAATGGTATGTGGGAATGACCTTGGGAGACAGGAGGAAGAGCCGCAGATTAGACAATGGAACCTTTCTCCCCCATCACCTTTACAGCCCCAAAAACTGGGGAGGGTCCCTTCCAAGATGTTTGCCATGCCTCCATTCCTTCTGCAAGCTAAGCAGAATTCTATCAACTGTGGCTTTTCCCCATCTCCCAAGGTCATATCAAGATATGTCCTGAGCCTTCTTTTTAATCAAGCACAAGTTCAGCAGCAGTACAAAAGAACAGTTAATTTTAGATGCCGTTGTGTAAGCCACAGTGGGTGAGTCTACACCCAAACATTAAGCTATTGAACAATTTACAAAACCTAGCTTTCATTACTGAGCCACAATACTGATAAACCTACTTCCACATCATCAGTACTGCCTGAAAACAGCTCCCCATATTTTCAAACATGAAATACCAGGAATTGAACCTGTGTTTTTTTTGCATTCAAAGCAGGCCCTACCATTCTGCTCACTATCTATTATCTGCCACAAAAGGTCTTCCAATCATATCAATTATCAGGGCTACCACATCTGGCTGAAAAATCCCAGATGTCCACTAAGTCATCTGGAGATATAGTGAACTCAGTCTTATTTCCCATTTAGTGGTAATCCAGATTTTGGCAAATGAGAACTTGCAGCTCTGTGACAACACAATCTTTTACACCTCTCTTCAGGTATAAATCCCATTGAGTTAAAAGAGGCTTTCCCTAGATAATTGGAAAAGGGATCCCAATTATCCCAAAATAACCCTCACGGAATTCAACATGATTTACTATAATGTTATCTAGGTATGCAAGTCATTAACTCTGATTAACTTTGTTTGAAATACACTCAAAGCATCATCTGATCTTACCTTCTCCTTCACATAGGCTGTACTGTTTTCATTTAGGTCACAGTGAGAAATATTGTCTTGAACTATGAAGGTAGCATTGATTGTTTCCTCCCAGATCCTCTTGTACACATATTGCTGCTTCAGAGGGGAGACCACAGCATAGGCAAAAACGTACAAGGAAATGACAGGCTCTAGGAACAATGTCTTCTTCATCCTTGAGGTTTTGCTTTCATTATAATTCAGGGAGAAAACAACATGTTAGCCTTTTCAGAGGAAGAGAATTCATGCATATCTTATAATTACCTAAAAAATCATTCATCAAATGATGGAAAACAGGGCAGGTGACCCTGCTTGTGTTCTTTAATTCTGAGAGGTGTGGCCCATTGGGAGGCCATGACAGATGGTGCAAAGACCATGGTCTGGCTGGCTGCTTTTCACCTTGCTTCCTTGATACTTAATGTAGCACACATTTGAGGCACATTTAGTGTGTTCAATTTTAGCTTCTACTGGATTATTTTCCTTTTCAGCTTTCTGATATGTTTTTCTACCACGAGAAGCCCATTAGCCATCATGAAGCTCAAAGCAAGAGGCCATTAAAAATATTTGACAGCACTTTATAGGAAAGCAAAGCAATGAAATGTGGGCTTATTTGATGTGCTCTACTGAACATGTTCCACAATCTTTCCTTAGGCATCTTGACACTCTTTGGAGAAGAGTTTGTTGCCTTCTCATTTTTAATCTCTATGAAATGCTGCTGAACTGACAAGAATGTGTTTTTTTAAATAATTGGAGTGTAATTTTAGAAATAATCTTGGAGTGTAATTTTAGAAAAAGAGGCAGCGTACAGAATTGGCAGCGGTGAGGACATGCAATGAAAAGGCTGGAGATCTCAATTCTTCTCTCCCAGAAGCCCTAGCTCTACCCCTCTTTTTTAACCAGCTAAATTTAGGGTTAGATAGCATCATCAGCGTGGTGGGCATGGATTTGGGTGAGCTGTGGGAGACAGTGCAGGACAGGGAGGCCTGGTGTGCTACGGTCCATGGGGTCATGAAGAGTCACACATGACCGAGCGACCGAACAACAAAATTTCGGGAGCACTCCATCAAGCATTTTCTCCCTAGTCCTGGGATTTGAAATAGGGAGAGCTCCTCCACCTTGCCTTACGTGCAGAAGCTTTAATAAGGAAAGATGGATTGATTGTATGTCATGACGTTGTTGATTCCTAGAGACTACATAAATAGATTTTGTTCACGAAGGTCTATCTCTAAGCTAGTCTTTCAGATCTTCCAACCGTTAAAAAAAGAGAGAGAAGTGCTGCACCTCCACAGCACCCTTAAAAACACTGTGACACCACGTGAATGAAGCTAAAAATTTCAGTGGGCACAACCTTGGAGGAGAAAAACACGTACCAACTAATGTTTAGTAATGAAATTAATCCCACAAGGGTCCTCATGTTTTGCAATCTCACAATTGCCGACAGGAGATTATGCAATGCTCCCAGATTTCTGGGCAAGGCTGATCAGATTTTTAAAAAATGTATACTGACCCTGAAAGTTGACACCTGTTGGCCCAGATCCATTTCAGAATCTCTACTTTACACAAAGAGCCAAAATATGCCTGCCTATGTAGCCAAAAGCTAATACAGTCATTTTAATCTCACCCCAAAATCCTCTTTCTCCTGAGATGAAGTTTTGTTCTTCTTGTTTACCCCTACAAAGTGGTAGAGATAAGAAATGTTGAGTCAGACATCTTTGTTAGTTCCAACATTGTTGAAAACATGTCATATCAAACCTGAACCTTTTGTTTTAGGAATGACACATAAACAGGTGTAGAAAAAGCAAGGGATATCTGACTATGGTGGCAAGCTTGTGATATGCCCAAAGATGAAAAGAAGAATATAAACCTACAGTGGAAAAGTGGATTTTGAAATTAATGGATCCAGCTGAAATGCCAAAATTGACTGCTTTGCTTACAGATAACAATTAAATTTCATGCGACCTGGAGGTCACTCATAATTCATTATTTTTAGATTAAATTACAAGAAGGACATTTTATGAACTGGCTTTTAGTAAGATGACTATTAATATTTTAAGATATTTCATAGAAAAGTGTTATTTCTTTAAACTTAGAGGGAGGTAATTGTATTGTTAATATCTCTGTACTAAAAGAAAGTCGGTCACCTTGGTTACATTTGTTAATGTGTTTTTGGTCACTTTTAATCTCTTTCATAATTCCTTTTCCCTTTTTTACATTAGTTCGTATTTTAATGTATGATGTTGAAACTCTACTAAAGATATCATAAAAAACTAAACACTGTTTTCTGTTGTTTCCATCGTGCAAAACAGAAGTGAAGATTTTGTAAGATAAATTCAGGCATCTGATGCACAGATGTGGTCTTCTGTCGACAGGCAAGCTATGTTACGAATTTTAAGATGGAGGTGGTTCAGTTTGTGGTTGCACAGTTGTAACTGATACACTTTCATTATCAAACCAGAGCACTCCAACTTAAAATATGGTTCATGACCAAGTTAACATTCATTTTTAGGCTTATGAAATGTAAGGTTTTTTTAGTTTGCAGTACAGAGAGAAAAGGCGCTGACAGCTTGTGCTCCACTTTCAGTTTCACACAAACAGCTATCAGTAAGTGCAAACTCATCCTGCCTCCTCCTCCTCCTCCTTTACTTCCTCTGTTACCACTTTGGCTGCCTCCTTCACCCTGTAGACTTAGAAGAGTGGCAAAAATTACCTTTGGAGAGGCAGACTTTAATGGGGGGCAGTCACCCCTACGGATATTGTGGTAGGGACGTTATTCTCTCAATTTGTGATAATATTGTCAGCCTCGAGCCCGGAAAATCAAGCGGTGTACAAATCGTTAAAATAGGCCAGTTAAGTCCACACTTAACTGGTTACAAAGTGTGTATAATAGAATATAATAGATGCATAGTTCAGCAGAAGCTGGTTGTCCTCGTGGGACACTTCTGAGGATAAAACCTCCGAGGTAGCTTTTAGGATTGGCAAGATTTTCACGACGTGCTGGCAACGCGAGAAGTATCTGTGAGACCAGGCATGATGTTTGATGATTTGATGGAAGAAAGTTTTCTTTCTTCCGAAGACAGTTTATTGTTCGTGAATCAGGCTGCTTCGTCTGGAGCATGCTGGTACAAAACCGATCAACGGATAAATAGGTACCACCGGCAATCATGAGCTTAGGGACATCGTTCTTCAGAGGCACACGCACCAGAAGGACACTTTGGGGTATGTAATGCTACAACACTTCGTTGGGCAGAGGTTAAGGAGGGAATACGGCAAGGTTTCTGGGGAGCGTGCAGTTTCTCCACCGCTGGATTTTCCAGGCTCTCGGCGGACAATATTTCAGCGAATTATGGCAAGGATTTTGATTCCCAGTTGTTTAACCAAAACAGCAACAACCTCTATCACGGAAATGGGACGTGACCCGGACTGGGATTCTGGGTAACCTAACTGTGCCTTCAGTTTTCGAGGCCAACTTCGAAACCCCGAGTTTCTCGGTCCGAAATAGCACTTGCGGGTGTTTGACGCCAGCGAGTCGATAGATTCAGCGATCTCCGCAACTCCGCGCAACTCCGCTCCGTCTGAAGATCTTGCGGGACACGCTTGCCATGCGCCCCGAGGTATTTCCCTTGTCTCGGCCTCCCCTCGCCGCTTGGCACTGCGCTGCTGCGGAATAACCGCGTTCACGGGCAACCGGCACCGTTTTAAGACGACGCACGAAGCCGCGTCTGGCTTCGGTCCGCCGCGGCTGCAGCGCGGCGTTCGGGCGGGGGGCGCAAGTCATCGCCCGCAAACCCCGCGGAAGGCGGTTTCTCCAAAAGCGGCTCGCCCTTGCGCAGGTGCGGCGACGCGGAGGGAAAGCCGACCGGCTCTGAGCCTGCGGCGGCCCCGCTTCTGGATCGCAAGCTTCCGCTGCGCACGGCCCGCGGGTCTGAAAGCACCTTTCACGCCCTCGGCGAGCGCGGACGGGCGCCCGCTCTCGCAAGCGCTCCTCTTTCCGACCGATGCCCGGGTCTTCTCTCTCCCCGCGCTCCGCGTCCCCTCCAAGCGCCGGACCGGCTGGGGATCGCGGCTGCTGTAGTCTGAGCCGCGCCGCACGCAGACCCGCGCGGGCAACGACGGGCGCGCGCCTCTCGGGACGCTCCGGCGTTTCCAGCTGAGATCCGCAACCAGCGGCGGGAAAACGAAAGGGGCGACGCGGCTGCGGGCGCCGGAGCGTCCCTGCGTGCCCCCGAGCTTCGAGCACGCCGGCGGCGGACGCGAGCCCTTATGCCGGCGAGGCGCCGGAGCGCGGCGCGGGCCAGCCGGGAGGCGGATCCGCACGACGCCCGTCCGTCCGGGGTCTTCCCGTCCACCTCCCCATGCCCGCTCCCTCCGCCGCTCACCTCCGAGGAGGCGCTTCCGGGCGCCGCTGCGCTCTCAGGCGGGGCGAGGCGGGCGCGAGCCTCGGCAGCGACGGAGCGCTCTCGTCCCCGCCGAACGGCGCCGGGTCTTGCTGCGGGGATCACGGCTCGCGCAGTGGTGGGGGAGGAGCGCCGCGAACTGGGAGAAGGCCAACCCGCCTCCATCGCACGCGCGACGCGCGTTTTCAGCAAAGAAGCCACGCCCCTTTCCTCTGTCCCTCGATCGGCTCCGGCGAAAGGCACTCTCGGCGAATCGCCGCCGCCTCCGCCTCTCTGACCCCGCAAACGGGAGACTCCGACAGCTGCCCTCGACAACCTGAAGTGGCGGCTGTGTGGAACTTGCACGACGAGGAGCGTCACGCCCCTTCGCGGCGGAGGAAAAGGAGAGCGGCTACGGCGGCCGGGGAGGCTCAAGAGTTCCCAGAAGGAGAAGAATGGCGGCTCTCCTGTGGAAGCGGATCTACGAGGTGCTCAGCAACGTGGAGGCCCAGGTAGCTGGTGAGATTCTGGAGGAGGGAAGCAGGTGTCGGGGTGGGAGGGAGTTCATGCAAAGAAACCTGCTGGGCCGGGAGGCCCCTGGAAGGAACGCCTGGCTGGCTTCGCACGACACCCTAAACCCGGGTTATTGAAACAGGCGGTCGCCGTTCACACAGCAGATCATATTGCAGCGCGTTGTTTGCTTCAGGCACGGCGGATTCTCACATTATCCTTGATCCGAGTTAGTAGAGACCGTGTGGACATGACATGTGATGCCAGGGGAAGAAATACACCGGATTATATGGTTTTTGTATATTTTTTCTTTTCTTTTATATATTTTTCTATGCTTTCCTGTTTTTCCGTATATTTTCCATGTATTTTTTCAAACATTGTCCACATGTTGTTCTGATTTGCTTCCCCCCGTATATTTTCATTCTTTTCTCTTTTCCCTTCTGAACATGCACGGTAACCTACTTTCCCTTTTTTATTTTGAAAATAATCCTTTCTGCTTTCGTGATTTTACCTCTATGCTCTAACGTGTGTTGACTCATTATTCCATCCATATATTAGTATTCTGCATGGGGTTTGATAAGGGTTTGTGGGAATGAGAGAATATTCGGGTTCTTTAAATCGCTCTTCAAATGGAAAGAGCCATAACGTCTTCACCACTTGCAGCAAACTTGTCATGTACCGGTTCTGTTTTTATTCCGTTTTCCTGCTTTCAGCTTTGCTGCTTGCGATACAACTCTTTCCTTTTTAAATGTTTGTTTTTCTTTAAAAGAAAAGGAAAAAAAGTGAACGGTATAATTGTGTGAAGTGACAGCTTGCCTCACTCGACCTGCAGTGGAGATGATGGGCAGCTTTTCGCAAGAGGAGGAGCGGCGCCCTGAGTTCCTGGGTGAAATGATGGACAGAAACAGATGAATAATTACATATTATAATAATTAACCAGATCCCATGAGATCTAGCTCAGGTTTGCTATACAGAACTTTTGACCATCTGGGAAAGTTATACAAGGAGAACATGAGGAATTCATTCATTTTTATTTTTTGCTTTCTTTAATTAAGCAAAAGCTGAAACAAAAAATAAAACAATATAAACCAATAAGGTATAAATAAATGTATAAATTTATAAGTACTGTATATAAATAAAATTTTCTGCAACAGAATAACAAAGGATAATCATCATTATAATCTTCCATGCACAGTTTACATCTCTAAGCAACAGTCTACAAGTTGCAAGTGACACCAGTATTTCCTTGAATAATCAGGGCCAGAAATATGTTTCCAAAGCTGGAGTCCAAGACACGAGATTCCAGTTCTCTTGTCCATCCATCAATTTCTGGTTTACAGTGTGTTGTTAAATGGACTCAGTCCACTTCTCCAGGTCCAGGTACGGCCTTCATGTGCATCCTCCTGACAGTAAGGGATCTTCAGAGGTAGGTCTACAGATAGCTGAGGCAAAGGAAATATATTGCCCCATCATGTGATGATCCCCTCTAACCCTCCCTCCTTCCCACATATCCAGGGGCCTGGCCATCCTACTAACTATTCACGCTGACCCAGATTACATTGAGGGTAAGGGGGGTGACCCCTGTGGCATTTAAGCCCCAAGCCCCATTCAACCACTACCTGGGCCCCCCTGGCTCTCACCCTAGAAGGAACCTCCAATTATGCCAGGGGACTCTAAAGACTACCTTGTCTCCCACAGACTCCTAACCTCCACTCCAGTCAGCCTCACTGGCCCCTGGATTCCCCTTTCTGTGGCTACCTTTTCTAGCTCTGAAGCAGCATGAGCCTCTGCCTACCTGGAGACCCTCCACCCAACCCTGTCTCCCAATTCCAGCCACCAGCTCCATTAGTCTTGCTCCCCTCGGCCTCTCCATTGCCCTGGGGCCTCTCGGCTCCCAAGTTGGCTTTGAGCTGCTCTTCTCTCTTCTGCTAACTTCTCAACTCCAGTTGCTTGGCTTGTTTGACTACTCAGTTCCAGTTCCCGAGTCCCACTCCATCCAGAGTGTCTGTTCTCACCACTGCCAGACCCTCGCCCTTGTCTCCACCATGCCTCAGCTTCGGCCATGTACTCTGAGACTTGGGCTCAGCCTCCGGTCTCACTGCCAACACCACTACCACCATCACCACCATCATCACCACGCTCCATGGTCTTGGCTTAGAGGCCAGGTACTTCCCTGCTCCTGAGCGTCTCTTGGAGCTTCTTGGTGCTCTGGGGCCATGTGGCTTCTAGTTTATTCTCTGATCTTGTCACCAATGGTTCTGTGGTGATAAAGTGAGGGTTAGGGTGGGGCTTCGCCTGGTAAGTGTGGAGGTTTCCTGAGTTCCCTGACATATTAGGTAGCAAGTCAAGCAAAGGGGAGAGAGAATGTCTTTGCTTTGCAAGAGGGTAAAAGGCCATTGTTTCTCTACTCCAGATACTGGGAGAAAGTGTGTGCAAGTTGTTCAATGCACCAGTCCTTTAGGCATGCTAGAAGTATCTCGGTGATGAATTGTGAGTTGTAAAAATGAGTATAAGACCAGGAGAAGGAATCGAAGGCACCATAATCCGAAATTTGGCTGCCACGCAGAACCAATAAAGACTCTTCTTTGTATTGGACCTATTCTGGGCCTTCTCTTCAAGGGTGTTCTCATCTTTGTCTTCTTTCAAGAAGGCCACTTGCCTGGTGACTTCTTGCATTTCCTTCTGTTCCTGATTGTCCATTGCCAAAGAGTTCACCTTTAAATCATGGGTTGGCATGGTTAGACCTTTCTCTTGCATCCCCCAAAGTTCTCCACAGATGTTCCATTATGATGTAAAGTTGCCCCACAGTCTCCTGAAACACTTCTGTTTCTCCTCCATGTGTTGCAGCTCTCAGCAGCTTGTGAGAGTCAAAGCAAGGTGTCTCTCCATTCCTCAGCCTGCAGGTAAAGACTCTTGTTGCTGTCCTGTTTGAAAAATGGAGGGACAGTCTGCTCCATTCTCTGCTCAGTTCAGGGGGCGATTTTCCTAACCTACCTTCTCCAAGGATTAGAGTTTGGGTTAGGGTGGACCTAACTTGCACTCACTCTATCCTCTCCCCTGAGGGGTGGGCTTCTTTCATCAATAGGGATCAGTGGAAGACTGGATGTGCCTTCACAGAGAGGAAATTGCAAATGGTATGTGACTGGGTTGATCTGCTGGATGACCTTGAAGGGACCCACAAACCTTGTATCTAGTTTCTTGGATGGTCTTGTAGATTCCAAAAACTTAATGTCCCCTCTCTCTGTTGGAGGTCCTTCTTGGTGATGGGCATCTGCAGCCTACTTATAAGATTGCTCAGCCTGCTTGAGTTTGTATCCTTGTTCTTTAGGAATGTTTGAATAAATCACATGCATTGGGTTTATTTCCTTGTACTGAATTTGCTACCATCACTGTTGTTTTGCACTGGAGCATGTCAGTTTGTTAATACTTGTTTTTTTGCTTTTCTTGAATTTTTGCAGAATGCTTTATTAGAAGCGAAAGATGAAAACTGGACAAAAACAGTTTTCTAGCTTTTGAAACCCTGCAGTAGTTACAGTTGACCAATACTGTTAACTATTATGTTAACACCTCTTAATATCCTTTGATTAATTTGAAGAGGAATTTAACTTCCAAATATGTCTTGGTTTCTGTATTGCAATCTTATCATACTAATGATGAAAAAAATCCCACAAAGCATGTAAAACCATGAAACCCGCTGACTGGGGAATTCTAGAAGTTGAAGTCCACATACCTTAAATGTCTGTCGCAACAAAAGTTTAAAAAACAGGCATCTGGATTGGATTTTTTCAAGTGGAAGACGTTTCACCTTTA